>JAGVSQ010001143.1:0-31179 GCA_022683975.1 Rhyacophila evoluta | reverse complement strand
GTACGTAAAACGAAACCTAGTGTTTGGAGCGCCTTACTACAGATGGCAACCATATTTAATAGTAGAAATACAATCATCGGTTATATTATAGAATAAAGGTGGTAATGTATGATTCTAATGACTCCCTGCGTCTATCTTGGCTATTAACATATTGTTATGAATAGAATGTTGTATACGTGGAAAGACAAGAATCTCATTTTTTACGAAAAAAAAATCGCTAGATTGGCACGTATATATTTTGGCTATGAACTAATAATATTTGGCACATGACATTTAATAAAGCACGTGTCATTTATACAAATTTCTCGAAAGAATTCGACACACTATCGTAAATAAAACAAATAATTACACCAATTATTTTGAATTAAATTTCCGCTACATATCTTTCATAAATCACGAGGAACTTATAAATATTATAGCATCTTATAATATGTATGTGCGTGTGGGTATACATACTTACATATAATGTATACTTTATTATATAATAAACTGCACTGTTGTTTTATCGTTGGCGGAAAATATTTCGAAAATAATACTAATTTTCATGTTACGTGCGTCCTTCAGAAGACATCGCATTATTATAAAGCTCAAAGCTTGTGACACAACTGCCAAATTCAATTATAAGTATATATCACAATTAAAAAACATGTTTAAATGTTCAGGGCTTAGAGACGATGTTCAAAAATAATATGAATCATTAATTATTTATACATGAAAATTATACCCACGCAAAGTAATACAATACGTATAGCTGTAAGTATTTATTCGCTCAAAAAAAAAATATTCATTTTTTTTACCGCAATGTAGTTTATTACAATATGAAATAATAGATAATTTCATAAAAAATACTTTTGAATCCGCAATAATTTGCTTTAATATAAATACGTTTATTTAGAGTGAACGACTATGCAAAAAGTAAACATTATTTGTTCACTAGATTTTGATCAATTAATTTAATGTTTCTCAGAAAAGCTTTTTCAAAAGATAAAAGCTTTAAAAACAATTAATTTATAAGATGTTAACTTTCATGTCGATGACATGTATTACTGCATATTGTGAAACAACTGTTGAATTTTCGTTTTAAATATGCTTTGATATATAATGATAATATGATATCAGGTATGGATGCTTTTAATTTGATCATGCTTATTTCAATAAATAATTAAATTGAAAGCTGATAAACCCATAATTTATCAAATGTACCGTACATGATTATATCAAATGATATTTTTTGAAAACATCGAAATCTATTTTTTCAATATCTTTTGAAATATATATTTTGTAGTTTTATCTTATTTTAGATTTTATAAAAAAATCTCCGAACCATTTTCGTATTATAGTTTTTAGATGTATATTGCTTAATTTAAAACAAAGTTTAAAAATCCACTTAATTATTTTCTAAATACACGACGTCTCGTAAAATAGCATGGTTAATCTGATGAAACATTACATTTTCAAGAGAAAATTAAAATCTCATTCATCATTCACGGCATTCCGAATTAAAAAAGATCATCAAGAAAATAACGGAGACCCGCTGCGAAGTAACTAATCCAAAAAATAAATCTATGATACGTCTACCGAATATTTAATGTCACTTCATAAATCAAATGCGCACACCTACATTTACCGGCTGGAAATTTTTGACATATCACTGGCCATAAAAACAAAAAATATAATCACAAAAATACGTCGAGTTCCTAATTTAAAATTTTGAATCCACTTACCTTTGGTCGCCGGCAGGAGGTGTCTTTCACTAACCGAGTGAATTTATGTGAACTTTACAGCAAAGAGGGAAACTCTATGCTCCTAGAGGACCGGGCGGGGTTAATCTGGAAGCGCTTATTAAAATAAAGTCACACGCAGTGGCGTCGATGAAAAACCAACAAAATTTAATAAAAGTTACACGATATTCAAAACTCAGCTTAAATTGGAAATAATATGAAAATAACAAGGTGAACAAATATTAATTTGTAAATTAATATTCTACATAAAATAAAAGGTTTCCTTAACATTAATTTATGCGTATTTATAACTCACTACATTTAACACAAAGATTCACGATAAATAACATAAAATCTGTTGCATTAAAGTATAGTTACTACCCTAATAAAAATCTGTTAAACATTTGTCTTTCCATTTCAGCAATAAATTTTTATTCTCCATCAATTTATCCATATAAATTTCTGAGGTCTGATTCTAGGCTCTCAGTAAATATTATAAAATAACAAATAGCTCACTCTGTGTTTTTAAGATGGAGTTTCATAGAACTTACATGGTTATGTAAATATGTAGATATTTTTATTAAATAATTTAGTGATCTTTACTGCCCAGCACTAATCTTCCAACAAAATTATAAATACTTGTAAAACAGAGTCTGACAAGACGTTGCAAGCCCGCCACTGGAAGGTGCCTATTAAAATAACGCCAGAATTTTAAAATCACGGGACTCGGAATGGGTGGTTTAAAATAAGAGCTCAGGAATGAAAAGCGTGCGTGCCAACCGACATCCAGCGCGTCCTAAACATGAGCGCCATCTTGCTTTCTATTTGACAGATGAAATGGAGGGAAATGAAAATTACAGATATAAATTGTCACAAAGCGTAATGAAACAGTGGATACTACAAAATAATAATTGTACTAGAATCCGATAAACAGTAAATATCACCAAATATGGGTTATCATCTTTTTAAATGGTATTTATTAAGTATCATCAATGAAACTAATTAACTTTGTAAAGTAAGTACCAAAATAAAATAATCAAACATTTATAATATGTATTATGAATTAGGCTATTGATGGAAGTTATGGAATTAAGAAATTATAATATTTCGTTTTGGTTTTTATTTGTGATCTTGGTATTCTAATATGTCTGTCTATACGTCTCATGTACACATATTATTAATTATTTAGACGTGAAGTTGGTCGAATATATCGTGACATTTAATCGAAATCTTTTTTCTGCATAAGAAGTATCATAAGTGCCGATTATTCGTGCTTAATCCACGTTTGAAAATGTGACAAAATCCACAGTAGGTCGCTGTTGAATGACGTTATGTTAGCATTAGTAATGATAAAAGTGTATTTGAAATACCGTTATAGACACAGCTAGTAATAATACTTATTATTTTTTAATTATTGTAAAATGTCCCCATGTCCAAAATTTAAAAAAAACTCATATAATTTAAAATATATTTTGGAGGTATAACAAGAAGAGATGTACGATTTATTATCAACTGATAATTTTTCAAGGCCATGTCGGTAAAATTTAAATAGAAACAGTATGCGAATAGTTTTAATACAATTTAATACATTAAAAAAATTAATCAATATCCATATCGTATACAGTGCCACGTATCTGCGAAATGTTGAGTATGATTTAGTAAACTGCGAATAGATCATGTTACATAGCTTTAGAGATAATATAGTGATGTGCACAAACTATTTAGATAGTAGCTTTAGGCGTAGCTACATATTCAGCGCCCTGGAGCGAGTAAATTCGTTGCGCCCCCTATCGTTACTCGCTTTTTAGCTCACATGATATTTAGGATTTTTACTTCCTTCTAAAAATTATGGTTTATCGTTTTTTAGCTCTCCCACTACATAACATTTTATCTTCCTACCAGAACTTCCGCTCCCTATGATTTGTGCGCCCTGTTTCGTGAACTGTTTCTCAGTAGCTACGACGCTGCAATTGTACATACAGCTAAATATAATCTTTAATGAATGCTCCTGTATTTTTAATAAATTAGCGACGCAGGCAAATAGTGACGAAAACGTTTTTTGGAAAAAAAATATCCAGTTGATTTTGTGGTCAATAGTGTCATTTTAGATACAATAAAAAATATACTAGAATTTGTTTTATCCTAAGCGTAAGAAACGATGAAAGTTTTCGTTAAAAGAGTCGTATGCGGTTCTAAACCCACATGTTCTCGATCGCCGATATATATCTACATACTACTATTTATATATTATATACCGCAGTAAGTGAGAGAATATTCGACAAGAAATATTAAAAGCAAAAAATGTAAGGTGTGCTAATATTGTTTAAAACTGAGCAGATAGCTCATACGTAGTGACTGAATGAATGAATAATATTTTTATTCGACGTTTGAAAACTACATGAGCAATTTTAATACATAAAAAAGATCGTATGGTAATAGATGTGTCGCTAAACTAATTTTTTCCACTGAACATGTAATATAATAAATCTTTCATTTCATAATTTTGTTATTATTTCACCTATATTATAGAAACAGCCCGTGGAAAATAAGATACATTCATAGCATAGTCATTACAATCAATTCATTTATATTTATGAATGAATTATCAACGTCGACAGATTAGTTGCTAACTATAATACATTATGCTTTATGATACAGCGAATCTTTAATTCTGCTTAAAAATATCAAATTACGAAACCACGGTCCGGATTGTTAGTAAATATGTATTATGCAGTCCACTTTCATCATGAATGTGCAAGTATTGAATTTAAAAGTTATACATTTCAAATAAATTCACTCAAATATTTTGTCTCCCCGGTAGCCGAGAGGTTAGCGAGCGCGCCTCGCATCCGGGGAGTGCAAGTACGATTTACACATCTGCTGGATTTAAAAATATCCAAAAATGCAGTACTGGATTGGGTCGAGTAATCGCCTGACAACCATATACCGCGAAAAATAATTTGTAAATACATGTCTTCACATTGCGGAAATCCAAATACTCCACTTTTAAGGCGGAAATCTAAATCCATATGCTCAACGTTCAGACTCGACATGGTGAAAAATGTGAGTTCATTACAAAAATAAAGCACGATCGATAAAACGAATAGATAACAGCCAACACTCGTAAAATCTATCGTATACGTATCCATATTCTGAAGTCAATGTCTCAGCTTAGTAGGGAAAAAGGGAGGATGTAATGACATTCGGTAAAAATGTATATTTTAATGATATTATGTATTTTATTATTAGATGAAAGAAAGCTTAGAGGATTATGTCTCCCGTATACTGTACGTGTTTCTCGTTAATAGGGAAAATATAAAGAAAAAAAATACAGAAAAGATGACATTGCTTTGTCAACGCCGGAGCATTATTAAATAGCTATCGCTGTAGAGAAATGTGTGGTTCTATTTTTCCACTATGATACATTCTTAACGTAATTTACGATATAATAAATATCTTATGACAAATTCTAAATATAGATACAAAATTATAATACACATATTATTAATATAACCTCATATAGTTAACACTATGAAAACAAAGCAGGTAACGGTAGTTTTTAAGAAATTTGAAACCCCAATTCTGTCAAGATGCCATTGTGATTTTTTTCTTAGGCGGTATTAATTATTTCGAAATTCTGTTAGTGTGAAAATAATGCGACAGTTTCTGTCAACGGAAATCGAAAATTATTTTCGAACCGTTGCTTTTCATTCTGCATTCAGTGATCTTCAAATATTTGAGGTTTAATAAAATCAGTTAGTAAGTAGGCTACATCACTACTTTCTTGTTAAATTTAATAGGTAAAATATGAAAAGCCCTCTATAGAACTTGATTTGATTTTTGTCACTACATATAGTATAATTATCAGAACATTGAAGAAATTCAGTATCAGATATTATAATAAATCACACAATAAATTCAATGGTATATCATTTTAATACAGTTAAAATCTATTTTATCTACCGACTGTGGCAAGCCAAAAAGGCGTTAGTGGCCACTTTTCAGAAGAGCGAAAATAGTGATTTTTTTAGGACAAATGTATTTTTATGCAACTTTCTTTTAATTATTTATGTTTTTCTTCCAATTATATATTGAATAAACATGTTTTTTTTGACCTGGATTTTTTGTTTTTTTTAGATCAAAAGTGGACTTTTCAAACTACTAAATACCTTTTGGTGTTCCATAAATATTGGAAATAAAATTAAAAAATCTTCACGCTTTTAACGTTGTTTCATTGTTTTATTGTATTTTTCTTCTTCTTCCACATCCACTCATTAATTGGAGCATTTAGACACCATATGTTGCTTCTAAGAATCACTGCCATCCGCCAGTATTATTGCGTCTTTCCAGGTCACACCTGCATCCCGTGACTCCATTGAAAACATTCTATAGATGTTATATTTATAGACAGGATGCCGAGAACTGATCGGCTCAAAAAATCAGTGATAGCTGGCTGCGTAGTCCTTTCTCTTGTATCCATATTATACACGAAGTAGTACTGCCGTATTCCACGAATACCCCGCTAGCATCTGCACTCAAAGCGTAAACTAAAGTTGCTTTGGGCCTTCGTTGGGTGCCATGTTTTGCAACCGTAGAGCAACACTGACAAAATACATGCATTAAGTAGGCGGCATTTAGTTTTTACCTTGCACAGCTTAGAGTCCCAGGCATTTCGTATGAAACTGAAAGTCGCTCCAGCTGTTCCTTATCAAGTAGCAAGCTCATTTTTCAACTTGCCATCTCAGGTAATGTGAACCCTTAAGTATTCGAAACTGTGGACGCTCTCAACACCGTATTTAACAAACATTTTATATAAAATAATTCAAAAAACTTCTCTCTGTGCTTTGAACTGAAAACATTGACATATTGAAATCCGGCTTAAAAACCCATCCAATTATCTAGGAAGAATGCCTTTTTGGCCGACGATAATTTGGTGAACCTAAAGTCGTATTTAACTCAAAACTTTGGTTTGTAGAAGTCGATATGCTTTTCACTATGAAGTTGTTAGTATATAAAAAGTTAGTTTAGTTTATAAAAAAATGTTTCTTTACTTTATTTCTTAACGAACTATGTAATATTGTAGTAACTCGAACTAATTTTCAAATTTATTTTCTAGCAAATAATAATGTATGAGTAGCAAATAATATCAAGAGTTGAGAGTAAAAGTAAATACACTGAATCAGTTATGATTAGTTGTGGAATAGTTTTGATAAGCTTGAAATAAAATTAAGTATTTACATAAATATTCATACAGAATAATATTATTGTCATTTAAAAGTATTATATACTGTGTAGGCTTTTAATTGCAATAATAATGAAAGCACTCATATGCATTTTATTTCGTAATGTCAATTGATTGATAATTTTTGAACGGCAGAAACTATTTTTTACAAAAATACATCCTTAAGAGATGAAAAATTGAATTAAACACATTTACAAACTTTACACCTCCTCTATCTAATAGTATCGAACGGGCCCAAATCAGATGATTGTATTACAAAAATCATTCATAGTGTATTTTCTTTTTATGAACTTCGGTCATTAAATAAGAATTACTTAGTACGTTTTTCATCGATATATTGAATATGTTTAGCTACACAATTTCTAGGTTATAAAAAGTATTATCGTCGAACAACGATGCAGGTGGAGATTTAATTTCATTATAATAATAATTTTATCGTTTTATAATCGGAATGTTAAAGTGTTTAATTCTGTTGAAAACAAGTAAAAGATGCGGAAAATTCAACGTGACAGCCAAAGCTTATGATTTATAAGGATTATGCACATTTGAAAATGTTATTTCAAAAATCGCGAACAAAAACAATAGGATTGGATTGAAATATGAAGATTGGAATTCTCTGTTACGAGATGTTTAAAGATAGATTAGACATGAACGCCTACTGATAAATTACTTTGGATAAAAAGTGAAATTTTACGATTTCTTAAAACCCACTTAGTTATGTTATTTAAAGATTTTCTTAACCAAATTCACTGCATTGATTCTCGCATAAATTTTCTTAATGAGTAACTGTCTGTTGACATTTTCTTGTTTTCTGTCGACTATAATTTGAACGCTAATGGTTTTTTTTTGTTCGCAAAATATTGATTTAACAGACGCATTATTTTGTAAAATAGTTTGAAGAAATACTCGAATCAAAATATGTTTAAAACCTCTTAAATTCTCTGATTCATTATAAAAAAGGCGTAGCTATTCTGTTTTTTTACCACGTATTTTGTAAATTAGATATTAAAAGCTATTATGTATATTTATATCCAGTCGTCTAGTGAAATATTAATTTGATGTCCAGATTGTGAAAATTTTAAAAACTATATTTGAACTTAGAACAAGAAAAAAATGACTTAAAAATCGTGGGTTTGTTCTCAGAAAAAAATGATTATCTGAATTAAAAGTAATAATTGAATTTTAAAAGAAGGAGGTCTCGAAATTAGTATGATACCGCGAGGGACTGACAGTTTATTAATGAGTTAAAATCAATTGAAAAAAGTATTTACATGCAAAGATAAACAAATATAATTAGATATATAAATAAGTGTTATTCTTAGTTTCAACAGAATAAAAACATGATCAAACATAACGATCAGATTGTATTTGAAAATTATAGGATAGCCGAGGTGTAAGAAGTTTGGTTTTCGAAGTAATTTTTATTTGATTGCGATGTTAATAAATTGATGCAGAGACAGTAAAGTTTACAACACTAACTTTCACTTCGCGGAGATACTCCATATTCTCTGCAATGGACATTTTAACACTGTGTGGATCCATATATTCCACTTTCGGAGCGAACAAGGTGAAAAAGATTTACGAGGAAATTTTCATTTGTTTCTGGTTTTACCATTTATGTCTTATATGATGTTGACATTTTAAATCTCTGGTTTCCATGGCTACGGCTTAATAACACAGTAAACTGAGGAATATACAACACTATATTTAATACCCGCAGATTATTCTTTATTCAAATATATTTTATTCATTTTGTTGACATTATTTTTTTAATACTTGGGCGTAAACAATATTTTTAGTCTCTTGCTGATTATCGGTGACGTTGAAAGATGAAAGTAACACAGCTGATCTAGAAACGACATGTGAAATGTTCATTCTATTCATCGTTTGGGAAGAGTTCTTGGGATGGACATACATACACGTATGTATTATCTAATGTATTCTATAGATAATTGTAATACGTAGTTGACGAAATAAAACACAGTTTTTTTGTTTCAAAATTGATTTTGAGATTTTATTGAATACAGTCAACTTTAAAAGTTATTCTTAGGCTACACATCAAAAATATGCTTTACACATTGAATATATTCGATTTTTTTATATTTAATTAAATAAATATAGAAAATTAATTTTTGATAATATCTAACTTAATTGGATCACCGTTTTTCGACGCACAGGTCGCTTTCAAAGATTCCCAACCATTTGAATAATTTGTAATTAAGTATACATTTTGCGAAATAAATAAAACATAAATACACATTTTAATTACTTACTATACACTAATTATAGTTACAATCGGACATCTACGGTGTTAATTGCGCTATTTCTAATTATACAGTTATTGGGATGCAGTAGGTATGATAAACCCATTTGTATAATTTCATCAATGAAGTACCTATCTACATTGTAAAATAATAATAAATGCAGTTTAAAACATTATACACAATGATTAAATTTGATAATAATAAAGGCAATATGACAATATTGATATTTAAATAATTTACTGTTCGGAGAAAATTAATCTGATATTCACTGTCAATTATTTTTATAACATAAAAGCTATTTGTTTTTAATATTTTATTGAGCCAACGTGTAACTATTATTTCATTGGGAAATTGACACAATATTTTATCATTTTTCGATGCTGGATAGAATTTCGTTTTTATTAAATTACTTGAATCACCAAGTTTTTTTTTTTAAATATTGTTTAACATGTATTTATTAAAAAATATACATTATCAGATGGCCATTTCGTATCTTATATATTGGTGAAATTTATTTATTTATGACTCGAGCTTCATTCTTCGACTTCTGGCTGTCTATAGATGAATTATGCACTCAAATAAGTATACACTGAGCGTTATAAAGATAAAATAGTTTTGAATCCAAAATCAACTTCCATTAAGTAGTTAGTTGTGCACAGTGTGTAATCTGACAGATGTTATAATTGTACTTTGGCACCCAAACATGTAACATTTTTAAATAATAAATGTTAATGATCTATTACGATATAATTATATATGCTTGTAAACAAAACCCCAAACTTGTGAATTATTTATGTAACATTTCAATGATTTAATGATTAGTTATGTAATATGTTTTATTAGGGAAAACTGGAATTGTTTACAATGAAATATTTTCATTCATTTTATATGATTTTTTATGACGATACAGAATACATTTTATTTGGGTATAACATCCTGTGATGTTAAAATTCATGTAGAATATCCGCACATGTACTATTAAGTCCTACATAACTTTCTATACAAATCCGTTCTAAAGCAAGCTAATTAAATGACAATTTTTTAAAAATTAATTTACATCTATAAAATCGGATTTCGCACTAAAGGTACACAGTTCTAATAAATTTTAACAATGTTTCTCACTTTTTCAATCTAAATTACGCAGTAGTCAAGATTAGGTTCATTTTGAATCGAGAAATAGCATACAATATTAACGCTAACCAAATACCTTACAAATAAAATATTAATTTAAAGTCGTGCCTGTTTTTCTGATCACCTACAGGGAGTTTGACCATTTCATAGATTTCTTATTATGCTCCCTAGCTTCTAAATTAGTTTTTATGTAGTTGTTCATTAAAGTATCGAAAGTTAAAGTTGAAACTGTTCATCAATTGCATAAAAATAATTCAAATTTATAGTATACACTGCACGTTTCATTAGCCAATGAATAAATAACCGTTTGGTATAAATATTATAAGCAGGATTCAGATTAGTGAAAATCGAAATGACTATAGAGAAATGATTCTTGTATTAAAAGTATGGGACATCTATTTTCCACGCTAAGCTGAACAGAACGAATCAATGTATTTAAAAATTATTTTTAATTCAATATTTTTTACAGTGTAGGTTGCAGAATATTTATTAATTTTCCTTCAAAATATAATATTTTTAGTGTTTTTGCAGATTTCTGTAACGAATTCTAATCATATGTAACGAAAATTTGACCATCTAGTTGAATCATATGAATCGGTCGAGAATTACATAAATACTCGTTTTAATCAGGTATGTTGGTTTAATATGTATAAGAGATGTCAATCTACCATTAGGTAAAAATTTATATTGAAAAGATTAGGTATTTTATATAATCATCTAATCACTTCAATTCTATGCACTCATATTAATTTTATGAAAAAATTAGGATTTTTTCAGAATAAAGATGACCAAAATTTTCGTATCCGAATGTATAGCTATTTGTATATCCTGGTATTTTTTTAAATTGTGACTTTTAAATGTTTAATTGGTAAAAAATGTATTTTATATATTACAGTGATTCATGTATTATCAGGCAGTGTTGGAGCCTTTATGATAACATTTTGTATTCTTCATAATACGATTATTTTGCAAGAAATAAATAATTATATAACGTTATTGACAAGTGGATAGCATTAATATTTAATTTATAACTTCCATGATTTTGATTGAAATTTATGCAACAGATGAACTTTTGAAGTATTGTTTTACTCTGAAGGATTATGAGATTTCTAGTTATTACAAAGATAAAATTCTATATTATATAATGTATAGTTGTTACATTGTCGGCGTAAGACTGATATGGGGTCTAGAATATAGAATATTATTAATTATTACTCTCATCATTACCACAGACAAAACTAAATGTTTATCTAAACATGAATCAATAATATTATTCAAAACTTTGACAGATTGATGTCAATGTTATTTCCAGTCTATGCAATTGGTACCAAGATGTCAAATTTGTTGATTTATGGTAAGACTATGTCTTTATCAAAAAAGGGGCAGGTTTATTTAGCTATATATCAACCTTAATGATAAAATAAAAAATAAAATAAAACGAAAACCATGAAAACAACACTGATATATTTACAAAAAGAAAAAATCAGACATACAAAAAAAAACCCAAAATTAACAAAACAAAAAAAAAAATGAAAAACTATATGGAATGCAATAATTGTTATTATTAGCAATTAATATAAAGGAAAAGAAAATATTTATTGATTCTAAGCATAAGTCTTCCAAAATAGTTTTTGATATGATAAAACAGAAATGTTACAATAGACAGCAAACAAAATATACTGTATAAGGAAATATGAATTTTATTTGTTATGTACCAATATACATACCATCAGTAACTAGATAACATAATACACTGATAAATATAATTTACTAAATTACGTGAATAAATTGAATAATTTCAATAAACTCCTCAATATGCTTTGATTCCTGATGTTTGATCGAAATTTATTTTTAAAAAAATATTGAAGTGTCTTAAAAAAAGACAAAACATATCAGGCAAATTGACAGATTGTTTCTATTTCCCAAAGTTTGTTTAAAATATTATGTCAGTCACATTTATATTGCTTTCGAAAAGTGTTTTTTTTATATATTAAGCTATTCAGCATAATATATTGTGGTAAGTATAACTCTTTATTTGATTCACAATTTTTTTTAACACTTAATCTCGATTAGGTACAAAAATTATTATGAAACATCAAAAATGAGATGTGGAAATTCTCAAACATAAAGTTAGTCAACTAGTTTCAGTAAAACCCCATTAATTCTGAAATTTATGATTCGATTCACTTAGTAATTATGATTTATTAGCAGGCATTATTAGATTTGATTATTGATATTTGTTTTCAATACTATCTGTAAATAAGTATTGCAGTGTTTAGGGACAATAATAAAAACCACTTTTCAGTTTTCATGTTTAAAATAACTTAATGTATAATTCGATTTTCATTTAAGACTTATCATGAATTAATGGAGGTTAACTGTATTGCGTGGAAACATATTGCAATAAAAGGCTTCGCCTTAACAAGTCACACCAAAGTGCTATTTTCAAAACGATACTACGAATAAAAGCTAAGCTAATGTAATAAATAACGTTACAAGTTAATTTCATTGCACGACAGTGTTTAATAGCTATAAAATTGAAAAGAATAAAATAAAGGAACCAAATAACAATATCTATATTTACACGTCATTATCTGACATTTCCAACTTGCATACATTGGATTAATAAAAGATATATATGAACATAACATTTTCAGTTTCATCTTGTTATTTTTTATGGTTCAATCATAACAGAAGTAAGTGATTTAAAAATATCAGGTCTTACAATTTCTGCAAATTTTCATACATTATATCAAACATCTATTCAATGTCTTAGTAGTTAATGTAAAGCAACATTTTTGAAATCAAGAATATTGCATTCTGTTCCATTTATAAGTAATTTCAATTACAGAAAACCTCGCAATTGTTACTTACTGCACGAATTTAAAAATAAATATTAATGCTATCTCCGAAACCAATATGAAAATACATCATTTATACGGAAAGAACAATTTTAATATTAACCAATTTAAAGCAGTAATGATTTTAAAATCTCGATACAAGTAATTATCTATTTACGAAATATCTTCTGCAATAATGTGTCAACTTGAAAAAAAATGGCCAATCTTCTACAGTTTGAAGTTCTTTCTTATAACTCTTAAACGAGTCTAGTGTAGACCTCCAGAGATTTTACAATATTAGGGCTGCCAAATCAGCCAGAACTTAAGTAAAATTAACAATAATATAAACTTCATTTGGCCATACATTTGGTTTGCATAATTCTATTATTATGTCTTGCTTAAAGATGATAGTATGATATCCTTGCACTTTTGAATCATTATTATTGTAGGTTGACACAATACTGTTGAAATCATGAGCCAGATTAATCTTTCTTACCCCTGCCATCTCAGAATGTTTATCACCCTCTCTTGTCTTTCAATATTTATATTTTTTCCATTAAAATGATAACAATTGTCTTGATTTAAGTTATCATGATAAATGTGTACATATTAAAATATGATAATAATTCATTTATACAGAAAATTTTATGCTTACTTAATTCAAAATTGCTGATAGATATTATAGTAATGGCATATTTTGAAATTGAAATATTCATTTCATAAGTACATTAAAATATATTAATTTATTTGTATGTAACAATAAAAATTATATTTACAAAGATTTAAGTTATGTTAGAGTTGGATTTTGTATTTTTAAAACTACTCATTTATTACAGGTATATTTATGAATTTTCACTTGTTTGGCCAATTTGATTTGATATAGTATGATAATAATTAAATTCTTTAAATGAATATCCATATCTCCTATGAAATTCTATGCTAATTACTTTTATGTACAAGAATATTTTTTTTATAAAGATAAGATATTCATAGAAAACTTGTATTTATAATTCATGGAATATAATATATTTTGACACCATCTTATTAAAATTAAAAGTTTGAGGCGTGAATCGAAGACTTTTGCAAGCGTGATGCTTTTGATTATATTTATTATGCTATCTCCATATCGAAAAGCTCTTCAGTGCAAGGGTCTATTTGAGATATTTTTGACTTATTATTTAATTCATTTTTGAAATCACAACACATTTTTTTGCGATCATGCAAACAAGCGATTTGGAAAATTGTATGTCCTAATACAGACAATTCAACAGTCTACTGAAATATGAGAAAGGTTTCTACATATTCTGTCTACAGTAAAGATTATTTTAAATGAAAGATTATATGTGATAAAATTATAATACTGTGAAAGATTCATGATAAGTGAATCATAATTATATTTTCATGACTATCAAAAATCTGTTTCTACATTCACTTGTACATTAAAAAATATATTAGAACAGTCTGAAATCTTGTGGACACTCAATTGTAGCATTAAAAAATATAATCTTGTCGATAAAGGGTTTTGATAAATTTTCAATATTATTATGCAGCTTAAACGAAAAATTTTGTACAAATATAATACAGTTTTTTTACAAAATATGCAAGCTCATCACAATAAGCAACCGATTCCAAATTTCTTGTTTATACACGCACACAAAAATTCATTGTCATGATAATTTACGTGCATCACAAAAACAGGGAATATTTTCAAATTTGTTACATCAATTCATATGACATGACAAATTTAAATTACAACTTTAGACAATCATTTTGTGGCATAAAATTCAAATACATAAAAAGTCCTTTGAATGATTTTTTTATAAAACTCAATAACACTGTTTCTTGTTGATTATGATTATTTAAATTTTACCAGCACAGCAGCAAAGCAATTGCACGTTAATTTAAAAATTTTAGGTCTTCCGCCTGTCTGTTCATGATCATATTTCATAATTATTTTGTATTATATGTTGAATATTTTAATCAAATGTTTGTTAACATGAATTTTTATTCATTTAAAAATATAGACGAAGGTAGTGTTCACTGATACAAATTTGCCCAAGCAGATTTAAAATATATTTAAGTACACAAAAATAATTTAACTGTAACTTACAGCAACAAAATGATTGGCTATAGCTTTTTCAAGAATTGAAATGGTGTTTATGTATGGCTATTAAATAATGACAAATTTTATAATATTTAACTCTTCAATTTACTTATAATTAAAATGGCCTTGCCTTTCTTTCTGAAAGCAATCAGCAGATACGTCTTCTATTAGAGAAAAAAAATATATACATAATGTGCCCAATGAATAAAAATAATATTTTATTTGTCAATTTGTAATTGAATACATACAATTCTTAAATGCGTTCACTGAAAAAATATTAAGTAAAAGTTGACGACTATTTTTATTCATTAGGTTTAATAACTATTGCAAGCAATGCATCGCCAAAAGTTTTTAAATTACTAAGCACTAAAAAGCAAAAACATAAATGTGAGTTGAAAAATGTAGCTTTATATGAATTTGTCGCTCAAGAACAATTATCAATATGAGAGAATTATCCAAGATGGCAATTTTTTCAAAATTGGATTTTCCAAACTATGTGAAAGATTTCGATTATTTAAAAAGCAACATAAGCAAATTGATGTCACTTTATACTTACTTTATGCTTTTACTAAGATAACAGGAGTTTTCTCTTGAAATGTAGGATTTTATAAAGCAAAGCAGAGAGTCCAAAATGCTGTATCATATGTTAAATAAGCAAAGAAGAAAAACGTGAAAAAACATCTACGATGGTGATTCTACTTTCAATAGGATTTTATAAGAAATATACAATTCATTAAATTTTGATACAAAAAATATCGCTAGATACTAAAAATAAATTGATATTTTCCTAATAATATCACTATATAAATATGTTATTATTTAGATTTAGATATTGATGATTGCTCTAAAAATGACAAGAAAATTATCCTGACAAAAACAACCGTGCTACATTTTACACTAAATTTAGATAAGAAATAAAACTGTTACAAAATAGAAGATTCGTTCAGACTGACAATTCAATTTATTTATTGCTTCCAGAAAAAAAGCAATCCTCATTTTTTCTTCTTCACCATTTTCTCAGCATAGCTAATGGCGGACTCCTTCTTGGATGAATTGCTTCCATGTTCGTTTTCCGAAGGTTTGTTAACATGTCCCGATGATGAACAATCTTTAACAACACCACTCGAAGAGGAAGAGTCTTTTCCCACTCTACGCGTTAAAACATTTTCAGTACCGGCTTTATTAATGCAATCTGTGCTGATACTCGCGATATAATCGGAAGTTTTTTCTTTAGCAATCGAAGCTACGCTTTTACTGTCATCTTTTTTACTTTTACCGTCAGCCTGATGTTGATTTCGAACAGTAACTCCCTCAAATTTCATTGGAAATGTTCCTACTTTTGGCAAGTGTATTTCGGAAACTGCTTTATCATTTTGAGATCTGATTTGATCAGTTTGATAACTACCACCGTCCTTACACTTGACTTTATGACTCTCCATAAAATCACTGCTAGATTTTTTTAACTCACTTACATTCTTGAGATTCTTCTCTTGTTTTATTGGTGATGATGTTGTTACTGTAACAGATTTAATTTTTGTTTCACAGTCATCTTTTAACTTGGCATCAGATTTCTTAACACTTGTATTATCTTCAGAACTTTTCGCATTTTTCCCACCACTAGATTCAACCTTCTTTGCGTCACGTTTCTCAAAACTTTCCTGCTTAATAATAACACGTTCTGACTTAACAACAATAGGACTACTTTTTAGGACGCATGTTTCATTTTTTATAACCGCAGCGTAGCTTTTAGTCATTGCTTGATCACTATTACCTGTAATAGTAGGACAGTCTTGTTTGTTTGTAGAATCTGCTACAATTGTACTTTTACTCATACTATTATTACTAATACTTTTTGGCTCAGTATCTTCCCAAGTTTTACCAACTTTTTTCTGAGGATCGCTGATCTGTGTTTGCCCCTCTATTTTCCCTTTAAAGAACTTCTGCTGACTTTCACTGGTACCCTTTGGTGATTTACAATACTGATGTGATTCTTGCACTGATTTCAAATTTAAACTTTCAAGTTTTGAGGTAATTTGACCGACTAGTGATGGAGATCGTGTTAATTCAGGTTTAGTGACAATTGAATCGACAGGTTTTTGATAAGCTTGACTAGACTTACTGGTCATTTTAGCTACCGTTTCAGCAACAGTAGTAACAACATCTACATAGTCATGTGATACTTTGCCAACAACAGAATCTATAGATTTTGAACTGGATTTACTTAACTCACCATCCATGCTATTGTTAGAATCTTCCATACTCAATTGTTTGCTTTGTAATGTTTTTCCTGAATCGTCTTTAAGTATAAAAGAACTGTTAGAGAAAGCAACTGAATCATTTTCATCACATGGTTTCTCTCCGTAGTAATCATTTTTGACACTGTAAACGGAAATATTTGAAAGATCCAAGATATTAGAGAGGTCTGATGTATCAAAATCACTTGAAAAATTTAATCCAGAATTTTGTGTGGTGTTTAAGGAAGAATTCAATGGAGAATCATACGTATCATCCAAACATCCAAACGATGCATCCAAATCAGTCTTAGAACTGCTTCTTCTAGTTTTTTCAACTATACAAGCTCCTGTCTGATCAACAAACATAATTTGGCGATCAGAATCTTTTATTTTCTGATCAACCAAATGACTGTCGTGCATCGGTGCAGAGGCCGCATTGGTAGGTGAATCCTTTTCTTCGGCGATTCTTGGTAAAAACTCTCCAGGAGCCGCCAAACTGAGTGATAATCGAGCTTGGCTAGTATCTAATACTGTAAACTGTCCGGTGATATCTTGAACCGTTTGTCCAGGTTGCAATAAATCATGACACAAATCAACATTGAAATTTCCGGGATTATTGTCCGATATTGGCCTTTGAGCCAATTTCTGCTGGGGGATTACAACAGCAAAGCTTGAGTTGGTGGACGGACCGAGAGAATGTTGTACAGAGCCTCCAAATTGTTGGTGTTTACTTTGGTCTGGTGGCTCCGGTGTTCGATCAGTTGGTTGGTTGGATGCAGTAACCGAGGCGGCAGAGGCCAGAGGCCTCCAAAGGGCTGATCCTCCTTTGCCTCGGGAGTGAGCGGGAACTGAGGAAGTGGATGAAGCTGCTTGAGCGCAACACAATGGAGAGATGAGGGCACATTTGCTTTCTGCTGACCGGGGATGTAGCCTAGAAAAAACAGAAATTAGTAATTAGAAGTAGTTAACCACTGCTTATGTGAGAGATTCAACAAATACAAGAGAATCACTAATATTTGAGTTTTAAAGATATTGTTAAGATAACTACCTATCAGGACTGAGAGCCCTTCTCAGTAAAGGCGAAGCGGGCTCTCGAGGCCACGCCCTAGAAGGAGCCGGTCCCCTCGGATGGTGGTCACGGCCACGGTGACCTGATGTCACCCCACCGCTCGAAACTCCTCCCCCACCACCAGAGTGATGACATGTTACCACTGATAATGACAATGGAGATGGTGACCTGAAATTTTACAACATTTTTTCAATATCAGTCAATGATATTCATAGTAATTTCAAAATGCTTATTAGTTTGCCAAATGATGAAACATTAACTTTAGAAAAAAATTTCTCACCTTTGAATATAAGACCTATTAACTTAACAAATTAATGAATTATTTATATTTGGCATGACACATCTGGCGTAACAATGATATATAACCATTCCAATTATACCTTTATTAAATGGATACAATATTCCAGTGAAATCATAAACATAACATATTTTATATTTAGTCAGAGAAAGCCAATCAATATTTTTCCAAATTATTATCAACACACAAAGATAAAAAACATATTTCAAAAAAAAAAAAAAATGTTGTTCAATTTATTATTCATTCAAAAAAAAATGCACTGGTTGCAAAGAATTCATAAAATTGTTTTTAAATGTCAGTACTGCACAACCAAAACTGCAACCAATTAGAATTTTTACCACAAATAAGATTAATATGGATAAGTCACAAAAAAAATCAAAAACATTATACCAATTACTGCTGATGCATTTTGTTTGCATTAAATTTTTATTTTTCAAGAATCATTTTTGTGGAGGAAAAGAGGACCAAGTAATTGATGTGTTGTATTAATAATTGTTTTGTTTAATTGAAAAAATGGAGAGCATAGAAGGGATACGATCGGCCATAAGTTGGCGAAAACTGAGGCAGGGGGCAAACAATGCAGGAAAAAATTGTCACACTTCTTGGACAAATTTTACCTGATGGCGAAGAGAGAAGAAAGACTTTATAGTTTGGTAGTCGACATGGAAATGATAATGCAATCAATACTGAGGGACCTATAAGCAAAAGATGGAAAAAAAAATGTAGTAGGAAAACAGATGTTCGTATCCGTCAGAAAATATTAATTATTCTGTTCAGATAAAGTGTTGTACCACTATATGTATGGGGTAAATAAAATATAGTACTTTTTACATGTAACCTTTGTTGATTTCAAAAAAAATTGTTGCATTTTGAGGCATCTTAAAAAAACATGATAATAATCTACGTGTGACACATTGTTTATAATGGTTATACTTGTTCATGATGCTGTTGACAGTTGCTTTCTTCAAAACTTCTATACATCAGGATACTTCAAAACATAGAGCATATTATTATAAAACCAATTCGTAAGCTTTGGTAGAATTTTAGTAGATATATATTTTGTAGTAGTGGACGTGTTAAGTTTTACATAATTTGGAAAAAAAATAACACGAAAGTGCATTTAATTTTTCATTTATCTGTACAGTGAGATAAAACAATGCGAAGAAAATTATTGCTTGTTTAATCTACCTAAAATGAGTTTTTATATTTTATATAAATGTATTGAGATTATTGGGATCCCACGCAAGGTACTATGAAGGTTATGAATATAAGACTTCAAGAATCAGTTGCTGTAGTAGCCTATGCAATTTTTATAATAACAATATTATATATCTTCCTCTTTTACAAATTAATACGAATTTCCTTGCAAAGTACTGGGTTATTAAAATGAAAATATACTCAATGAAGATCCATTCTCAAGTTGATATGTATAATACATTTAAGTTCTCTTTGTAAAACGCTTTTTACAATATTTCAGAAAATAGCCTCGCAGTTCTCGACATTCTTTATCGGTACAAAGATATTATATTTCAGCTGATAATAAATTGTTCTCCAAATTGAAGATAAAATACAAACGTATTTGTATCCTTGTGTTTTTCTCTAACTGATTAATCAAAATTGTGTTCATAGCACAAGAATCTATTATATCAGTCATTGAATTTACATAATTTTATGATAAAATTTAAAAATAATATCTAACTTTTGACTGAAAAAAAAATAATGGACAACTAGCTACCATATTCCAACCAATGATCACATTGCTTTGGTCAGCCTTACCTGGTTGGACTGGATGCGACAGGTCCTGGGCTCGGAGTCCTGGCCAAAGGAGAGAGTGGGATGTGACCGGCAGACTTCCGCCTGGCACTTGCGCTCTTACCCGCCGATCCCCCTCCCCCTCCACCCAATTTGTGCTTCAAGCCGTGCAGTGTTGAAGGTCTGCAGGCATGTTCCACGTCATGAATGATGTATGATGAAGCACGATAGTAGTAGATGTCCAATGCAGATTGGTTAGTTTGAGAGAGAGATAGAGAAATGTTTTAATGTAGATTTGTCGGCGTGTGACAAATATTCTCAAAAAACGGTTAATGTTTTGTTAGAACAGTGCACTGAAACTTCTTGATATGTATATAAATTAAAAGTTGGATAAGCTACATATTCTTCATTTTAATATACAAACATTGTATAAGTTGTTTATATATTTTATAAGACATAAAAAACAATGCAGTTTTTTATTGACATCAAGTATTATGCATTGATATAAACATTAACAAGAAGTTTCTTTGAACATATAATGGAAGGGTGAAACATAAAAGTATAACATGTATGAGATGTTTTATTGACAGGATTAGTAGACATATATTATATATTGAAGTATTATAACTAATACAACATAAATCCTATAATTAATATTACTGTCTAAGCAGTGGGCCAGTATTAATTATTATCACAATACCTATTATACCTAAAGCCATCTATCAAGAATGTCATTAAAATCACAAAAGAATTGAAAGTAATTTAATTCATTAGAGCCATATGATCCATAACTATTATGGCAGGAAGCCATAAAGCATTTGTCCATAAGGATTGTTAAACTTAACAATAGTCATTCATTAATATTGTGCACTGTTTCATTTCCAAAAAAGGTGCAAGTTATATTAAATAAATATTAATCCCATGATAGGCCCTAAATGATAATTTTCATTCCAAAGCTTCTTAATAAGCATACCTTTGATAGTGATGTGCAACTTTTTGTGAATTTCCTGTCTCGCCCATAAGTGATGGAGCTCGTTCTGTAGCAGGGGATGCCGGAGAAGCAGGTCGTGCAGAGACTCCACCTTCCCCAATCATGGCTCCGGAATTCGCAGGGTTTATTATACCTCCTGTTAGCGCAGGACCGAGGTTTGGCTGCTGACTGAGAGTTGTGGGAGTATTGTTGTTAGGGCCGACTGTGAGGAGGGATTGTGGTGCATTGAGGGCTAGACGTTGTGGAGGACTACCGAATCGGGGGCCTGAAGAGGAAGGGGCTCCACCAACAGGTGATGCCAATCCTGAGGATACCATCTGCAAGAGAAAATCATTTGAAGTTTAAAGATATACAAATGTTATAAATAATAAACGTGAATGTTAAAAGGAGACACATACACATGTAGCTATTTCATTCACTAAGAGAAAATTTTAATAACAGTTAATTAATAAATTTTGCAATGAAATTTATTAAAGGCCAGCTTCACACAATGTAGAAGCATATCTGAAGAGAAATGACTCAATAAATATGATTAGAATACCTTATTCATATTACCATAGAGCACATGTAAAGAGTATTAACTTGTCTAGTTTGATTTATATGAACACATCATGTTACAGTAAAACTCCGATTATCAGTGCTCCAATTATCCGCGACCTCCAATTATCCACGCGAGATTTTCCCTCAACCACTATCCAAAATAGCTCCCCAACAAGGAAAACGCAAAGTGCTTAGTGCAGAAACGAAATTGGCTATCGTTAATCGACTGAAGAAAGGTGCTTCAATCCATGCTATTTCTACAGAATTCAACATCGGTGAAACTACAGTAAGAAATATTAGAGATTCTGAAGAAAAATGATGAGGAGAGCATTGATGATGCAGAATTTACATACAGAGAAGCATTTGAAATGGCTGAAAAACTTATGCGTTGGTATGGAAAGCAGTTGGACGCTAGCTCTACGGACATAATGATTCTGAAATGAATTCGCGATTCAGCGGCCTCGAAAAGAAGATCAAACCTCAGACAAAAGAATATTCAGACAAGAGACATAGTATATAGTATCGATAATGGTCTGAGAATGGACAAAGCTAACGACATATAATACAGTTATTAATATAAAATATCCTTTGATATTGTAAATTTGGTAGAAAGCATTATGAATACCATTTAAATAAATATAATCAAACATTTACCTGCTGCATTTCAGCAGATGCTCTCTTGCTCGAAATCCTTCTGAATAGAGAAGCTCTTCTTCTTCTTTCTGGTTCTGTTCTTCGTTCCCCAGGAGCTGCTCCACGTCTAGGTCCTGTAGTCACATTGCTCCCTCCACCTCCTCGGCCAACAGCCCGGCCTGCCCACGCTCCACGCTTGCGACCACCAGACTAAAACGAATAATTATATATTGCAAGAAATTCTGTTTCAAAATATATTGGTTATCACTGTATGATAAGCTTCTGATGAATAAATGTTATACATACCTGAATAGTTGTTTGATCAAGTGGCAATGCTCTGACTGATGCCTGCCTTGGACTAGCCAGCAATAATCGCAGCACTTGAGTGTGAAGAAGACCAGCAACAGAGGAGCCGTTGAGCCACACGAGAAGGTCACCTGCCCGTAGACCAGCCTGCCATGCTGATCCTCCTTCGCTCACAGCCTTTCAATATAACACAAACAATTATATAGAATATATTGTAATAATATGAATATCAGGTTCATTGATTTTGTTTTATTCGAGGACATTTTCATATAATATACACGGTCTAACTGATTGGTGAAAGTAATATTTCGGCTGTGTAAAACTATTATATTAAATTAGTTAATCCTCATAGACAACATATTAATGTATAATTCTTATGATTTATTACAAAATTAATCACACCTAGATTCCCCTACAGTCGAGTAATTATGTCAACCTTGGGAAGAAATAGAGATACAAAAAATTATGATTTCTTTACTTAATGTGATGACTACAATCTGCCTGAAGAAAATATGGTTTATTTCAGCAAAAATAGCAAATAGTCATAAATATTGACAATATTGGTGATTACACAATATTTTATTTTCTTATCAGTATTATTGTTGATATCATGTCTCAACAATCTTATTTTGCAGATAAATTGGATGGTTAAAAACTATTTTATGCTTTAAAATATGGTTAGTTCAAAAATTTCTTACCGAAACCAAATGATGCATGGTGTAGTAATCAGATTCACCATAATAAACTCTTATTGTGTGGATTGTGAAGCCAAATCCTTTAGGACCTCTTCTTATGACCATGGGAGGCTTAGACATTTGAAGTAACCTATAATAATATGCATACAACAGAACATTAGAGACTACAACAAAATGCATGTGAAAAATATGGAGATTAATAAAGAAAGTGATGTTAAGTTAGTTTCTTTCAAGTTTACTACACAAATATTATGCTATAATAGAATGGTGACAAAGAGAGATGGTATCCATACCCGTGATGCTGTATAGAAAGTGGAGTGAATCCATCACGACAAGGGGAAGAGTCTCGGCTGGAGTTGGTACTCGAAGTGTTTCCAGCTGGGGGAGATGGTGCTCCACCAACAGAACAGAAAGAATCATCTGGAAAATATATGAAATTTTTTATCCACTTTCAAACATTCACTATACGATGATTTCACAAAAATTTTATGTGGTTAAGTCATTCTATTGGAATTCAAATGGTGTTCTTTCTTTCATAATTGTTCTTAGATGCCCATATAAAAAATATCTCATAAAAAACGTTTTTATTCACCTGAATGAATAATCAATGATAGACCAGAAGCTGATGCACTTTTCTTCACATACTTATGCGCAGGGCTTGCAGTGGTGATTACTTGAGGCATAGTTAACCCACTACCTGTGCTCACAACTGTTGAGTTGGTAGTGTTGGTATTCGACTCACTACTAGCCGTGCTATTTAATGAACTGACAGGAACCACACTCGTGACAGATATCGAGTTTCCTTGCGACATTGAATTTGTGGAATGTGTTGAAGATGATACCGATGAAGATGGAGTGATAGTGTGACTGATTATTGATGATGTCGTGATGTTCACAGGTTTTGAAGATTTTGATGCTGTTGATGTGGGAATAGATGTGTGGCCTGCTTCGCTCGATGAGTTGTTGGTTTCAGCACTATAATAAAAACAAAAAAATTGAATCAATTTTTTGCCATAATTTTTAAAGTTTATGTCATGGATTAATGAAATGTGATCTATGAAGATGTTACAATTGTTACACATTAAGTTATCTTATGATATTACTTTAGGTATAATATATTACAATACATTGTAGTAGAAATGTTATCACTTGATTGGAAGAATATGTAATTTTCATTAAAGATCATCTATCATTAGTTTTTTAATAGTGTAGTCTTAAACATATTTAAATAAACCATTTAGTTGCACATTGTGATAAAATACACTGACATAATTGAAAAAAGATTGAATTTTTGTCAAGATATTTATATACTGTTAAATCAAAATCATAGGCCCTTGAATCTTCAACACATTATTTAAATTATAAGTAATAATTTTACCTAGAAGTATCATCCTCCATGGATATTGAGAATGAAGGAGTGATAATGGTATGAGAAGCTCCCAGTCCTACTAAAGGAGAGAATCCAGTGACATCACGTTGGTTTCGAGTACCTCCCAAATACTTGGGTACGGATCCTGGTACGCCTAAGCTAGACGGACCTATAATTGGAGTAATCAATTAATTTATATGGCGATACCATTAATAGACGCCAGTCAGATAATGATAAAATAAAACAAATATTTTTATATTGATTATACCAATGCATTAAACCTATTGCTCACAAAAATACTACACAAATTGACAGAATAGGTTATTGAGTTAGGTAAGTGCCATGTTATTACACAAAATAGGTATATTGTTAGTTATTGATATACGGATAACATCATAATACTAAGTACTTTGAGAATGATTTAAAACTATTAATATGTATGTAATTTACCTGAAATCAGTGGTGTGCAACCTCCGGCAGTGGCAAACGTGTTTGTTCGTCGTTTTCTCGCAAGATGAGGCGACACATCATCGGAATCGGTTTGTGATGATTCAGGAGTTGAGTGGGGTGGAGCACGACCTCCACCAATATGGAACTGAGAAATTTAAATAAAAATTTATCAATAATGTGCAAGTAGAATATGTGAATCTCCAGCAAAAGAATTGATTGTAACATAGGTGGGGACATGTCATAGGGAGTATTAGAATGTGGAAAAAGTGGAAGTCCCAAGTCTGCGTGTTGATTCGTTAATTGTTTTGGGGCATTTTTGTGTTCAGTCTTTTTTAATATGAATGTAAGGATATAATATTTTACATGTTCACCAGGTATCACAAGATAACTCAAAACCATGTTAGTTTTTTCATATCAGCTTTAGATTTCAGTATCCCCCAAGGTTACTGAGTACTATTTTTAAGGTGTTTAAAAAATGCAATCATGATCGATATAGAAACAAGAAAATGACATGCAAGTTAAACATATTTTTAACACAAGATGAATCTATGGAATGATAGAATGGATGAACTTCAAAACGGCAGAGTAGAAACTACATGTACATTAATAAGAGATGACGATTTAAATAATGAGGATAAAATACTAAGCTTACGGGGCATTTGTGGTGATGAGTAGATGGTGGAGTTCCAGGTGTTCC
Source organism: Rhyacophila evoluta (assembly GCA_022683975.1). Classification (NCBI taxonomy): domain Eukaryota; kingdom Metazoa; phylum Arthropoda; class Insecta; order Trichoptera; family Rhyacophilidae; genus Rhyacophila; species Rhyacophila evoluta. The sequence continues at coordinate 4,843 of JAGVSQ010001143.1, read as the reverse complement.
GGGGGCAGCAATACTTCCAACTGGATGCTCGCTTTGACTATCTGGAGTACCTGGACAACTCTCCATACTGCCTCCCATTATCTGTGTGAATTTTTTTTCTATTAATTCAATAGAACAATTTGTTTGTGTCGATCTTGAATGCTTTTAGGAAAATATCTCCTTGTAAGCGTTCTCCACTGTCAACGCTTCAGAGGTGCAGTATGACTTTTTACGCAGTTTAATCACTCAAGTCAGGTTATCTTTTGGTTCATGGAGGTGGAGACACCCGAGTGATCAAATTGTTTTTTTCATTTTCGAAAGTTATTAGTCATAATTTAAAAAAAATTATTTCAGTCGTAACTATATTTTAATGATGGAACTTTGAAATTGTATGAAGAATTATCATCAAGTATAATAGAAAGTCTTCACAGTCTGATTATTACATACCTTTCCTTCACCAAAACTGAGATCGGTAGTGGAGTTGGACTGGAATTTTCTGTACTGAGGAGACATGGAACTGAAGGTTCCAAATAATACAGGACTATCATCACCAGTATCGCAGTCAGTGTCCGCTTCACTGTGATTGTACCTATCACAACGACCTATGAAAATGAGAACATATTTTATAATATGGCTTTATTTTCATATTAGTTTATCATTGCTATTACAGCTGCATCAATTCTAAATCTTGGGTAGGAATTAGTTGTTGTTTTAAATTTGATGATCAATTTTCTATTAGTATCATTATTAGGGAAGTTAAAGTCGTATATGTCAGAAGACGGCCACAGCAAGCATTATTCGAGTCGGAGTATAAATATGCAGTGTTTAGTTATTAAATTAAATAACTTTTTATTAAACTTACTGTCGAAATAGCTGGTATCTTCATCATTGTCCAGCTGCGGTACAAATTCTGCTTTTTGTCTCAACAGAGATGTCCAGTCAACCCCACAGAAGAATATGTGTTCCTAGAATAATATAAATTGTATAAAAAAAGTTATAATATGCTTACGTTTATGCTTTAAGTGACCTAATACAGTGATATAATAAACACCATATTAGTTAATAGTCAAGAAGTTTACATAGAGTAAGTAATATTTCAACATTTTCCCTTGCTATTTATTTTCATCACACTTACTTACCTGAACAAAAACATAGCTTGGGGATTTTTAAATCAGACAAAATACAATATACAAAATGACAAAAAGTAAAGCAAAACTAAATTATAATTAAATTTAAATTTGATATGTTATATTCAACTCTTTTTATCGCTTTGGTTTATTAGTATTTTTGCTGGTATACTTAGATCATATTTCCCATAAAATATCTAAGCAATATCAGACGCATCTGTGATAACCACATACCTGTATGGCTTCACTAGTATCAACTACTACAATGATACATTTAATTAATGATCAATTGATATTGCTATCATGGTTGAAAGCATATCAGGTATACCTTGACTTGCTGTGTGCCTGCGGTACCCAGCCTGTCTCTCGGAGACCTTGACAGAAGGGCGGTGATTATTGCACGAGCCTCAACGGCTATTGGAAAATCTTCCTCGTCTGGCCACTCTATATCATCTAAGAAAGAAAAATAAACATGACTTGTGAATTTGAATCCATCCATTGCTATATTTGCTTAGCCAAAAGTTTTTGCATTTCGATGACGTAATCTGCAAACCAGCTAACTCCATTCATGGCCGGTAAAATGATTTTGATGCCAATTTTATAGAGTTTTAATATTTTTATGATACACAGAATGAAAATTCACAAAATTTTGAAATACGTAAATCACCTGCAGACGCCAGCCAACTCCATACAATAACATACACATTCACAAGAGTTTTTTGTTGCTCCCAAACATTTGACACAGACAGAGTCAGCTGGTTTGAAGATCAAGAGATTAATTTGTCAAAAATGCAATGTGCGGTATCTTCTGAAGATCATACAATATTTATATTGTTTCGGAAACAGGGCATTGATGGGATTTTAGTTACGTTTAAGTTACAAAAAAGTATTAATATAGTTTTTTAATATATATACATATATAGCTATTTACCATTAACAGTATGCGCAAAAAGTTCTTCAGGAGTGTCTCCAAAGAAAGGCACACAGCCAATCAGAAATTCATATAAGATGACACCCATAGACCACCAATCGACAGGTTTTCCATATCCCTGAAAAAGTTTTCATATTTATTAAGATATTCAATTAAGACATATTTGTGGGCTTAAACTTAATAATTGCTGATATTATGAATAGCCGTATGCACTAAGAACATTTACACAGTTTTCACTAGAGATTTTGACAGTAAAATAGCACTGTATGTCAGCTAAGTTGATGAATAATAATATTTTATATTATTGTGTAGATTTTTTTACCTGTATTTAAGAAATTTTCACTTTTTATTAAACTTTGATAGTGTTTTATTTTATTAAATTTGTAATATTGTATTACTGTCAAGTTCGTAAATAATCATATGAATAAGAAACATACCCGTCGAAGAATTACTTCTGGTGCAATATATTCAGGGGTTCCACAGACTTGCTTATCAGAAAACTGTTGAGTATCCCTGTCCACATATTCTTCATAAAGGTTAGTGGCCACTGAAATCAATTCAAAGGTACGTTGGTGATGACTATATTAAACAGAATTGCAGTAGGGTATTAATGTTTACTAACTGACTGAAATAAGCTCAGATAGATGTTGTGAAGTGTGTTTTTCTTGCTTAGTAGACCATGCACTATACGATTTCTTCAAAAATATTTTTTTCTGTATTTGACTAATATTTATTTTATGTAACATCTCCACTTGCAGCATTTTTTTAATTCTACATCAAACGTTGTGGAGAATATGATATATCTTAAATAGATTGAGCAAACATCTTCCTAGCAATTTTTGTAAAAATATCTGAACACGCTATGTTGGTTTAAGTGCGGTCTTGTAGTAGAAATAGTAGTATATCTGTGAAGAATATATGTACTTACATGACATAAGTCCCATTTTGGATAGCCCAAAATCAGTTAATTTAATATGACCCAGAGCAGTGATGAGGAGACTGCAAAGAAATAAAAATATTGCGATCAGAAAAAGAAAACTATATTGTGTAAATTTTTAAGGAAATATTAAATGCAAAATAAAAATAAAATATCCAAACTGCTTCACTACAGATAGATATATTATACAAAGATTTGCCATTATAATATAATATTCCTTACTTGTCAGGTTTGAGATCTCTATGCACAATTCCATAGGAATGAAGGTACTCTACAGCCAACACAGCTTCAGCAAAATAAAATCTCGCCATGTCGGGCGGGAGTGGACCGCCGATGGCTCGTAAGAGTGCTGCACAATCTCCTCCTTCCACCAATTCCAATACTAAGCATAGATGACGAGGGGTTTCGAACGAACAGTACATCGACACCTGAATGAAGAAGGCAACAACGTTTTGATATTTATTATATTAGTATGTACGGTTTCCTACTAATTAAAGTGTTGATTTGAGGACGAAATATTTAAATATTTTTTTTATTTTCATTACATTGAATATTTTGAAAGCGCATCTAACAAATTATGTATCGACTGTGGAAAGGAAAAAGGATGTAACCCTCAATTTTTCAAAATAGCTTTTATTTCATAATCAGAATGTATGCAACTTAATACACATTCTAACAAAAGGATATAAGCTGAAAATACCAAATTAGTGTTCAAGTTAAGCCTTTAAGTTTGAAAAATGGATGGTTTGTGAAATTAGTGATCAGAGAAAAAGGCTTCTACCTAACCAATTTTAATGTTTTTCTTAAATGACTTTTTAAATTAATATCATATTGAGTAAATAAAACACCGGTTTTAGTCTTCAGGCACTTCAATATTGTGCCTTGTGTGATCAAGATTGTGACTTTTGCTTAAAATCATTAAATAAACGTTTTTTGTGCCTCCTGTAAAATTTGTTCTATGTGGGTTAAGTATGTGACAAGGGTGAAAATATGGTATTGAATAGGCAAAATAGTATGTATTATAATAGTGACATCTAAATTATATCTGTTACTCCCGCCCCAAATAGTGATCCACGAGAAATAAAAATAATAGATAATAAAAAGCAAGAATCAAAAACAATAATATTGTAAAATATAGTCATAATAATCAAACAAAATAAGAAGCAAATGATTAATGAAGTATTTTTTGTCAATGTTGATTGATAATAATGAAAGTTTCAATAGCAATAACAAAAAGTGAATACATGGATGTAAAATTTTAATCAACATATACATTTATTTTTATAGAATCTTAAATGTCATAATAATTCTGCTTTGGCAGCCAAAAAACACTGCTGCAATCACTACAATATGCTTATGACTAAAAATAGCCACATACTTACCACAAATGGATTGTCAGCAAAACTAAGAATATCCCTCTCAGCAAAAACTTGTTCAACTTGATTCCTCAGCATTAAATTATTTTTGTTAATTTTTTTCATAGCAAACCTAAAACATAATTAAGTAGTATTTTTGTAATATTCTTCGTTTAAAGAAATTTCTTACAGAATTAGTTATTTCACAAAAAATATAATTTCATATGAGTTTGTACGATTTTCACTTCCAATTTCACTCACAAATTCCATATACAGGAAAAAATGAAATAGTAATATTTTCTATAAAATTAATAAATTACATCTAAGTCATAAAGTATTCAATATGTTTTATTTTAGCGCTATATATGAAAAATATGTCTACATAGCATCTTTGAGATAATCTATTAATCGTATACAGTATTCTTTCTTTTGAAGTATTAACAATAGTTATTAAATGCTACTCTTGCTACGGCGTTAGTTGCTAGCCGCATAAGCGATTGGCACGTCCACGAAG
>JAGVSQ010001142.1:0-31184 GCA_022683975.1 Rhyacophila evoluta | reverse complement strand
TAATTTTGACATATTTATTTTAATAAATTTAAACAACACCAACGTCATTACGTTGATCCAATTTACGGTGAGTCCAATGATCTAACAAGCACCAAAACTTTTAAAAATAATAATTTTCTTCAATATCAAAATATAATTGGTTACATCGTACTAATTTAGTAATGTATGGGGTACATTTATAAGGTACAATTATATTTGTCGGTTTATCAATATCATATGTTATTACTCAAATTATCATTATTACATGCTAGTTCCTCTACAATTCAATTAATGTCTCAATTAATGAATACCTATACTGAATCTAATATTTGACTTCGCAATATTATGCTTTAGAAAATAGAATCTATTTTCTATAATTGCGTAACAGCACTCAGTGAAAAGCATTCGTAAATTAAGAAGTCTGATCACGTAGGTAAAGATAAGGCAACCGTATTTTAGTTAATTAGGTCAATAAAACTTCAATCGCAGGTGTATTTTGTAGAAAGCAATGAAACACTAATGAATGCCTCGATCTGATACCTATTAATTCATCGCAGAATACCACTATCATCAGTCGTTGGATGAATGACTTAAAACAGGTTGGATGAAGGTCTTCCTAGTCGCTCGCTAATACTCTTCATCCTACGCTTTCACATATTTCCGTAATATTTTATATTTATTTAAACCAATTAGACTAAAAATAACGACATACTTACTTTAATAACCATTTTTTTCAGTCCATTACAAAAAGTTCGTATTTCATATTTATAACGATACCTACTAAATTAATTTTCGAATCCACTGATTTCAAAATAACAATGACATGGTAATATTGAAACTCGAATCAAACATATGGATACGTTCAGTTAAGTTGGGTTAGGTTTAGTAGTTTTTTATGTTAATTTTTTATTTTCACTGGGCCTATTGCGGGGAGTTTTTTAAGCAAGAAGTTATTATTTAAGGATTATAGACGGGGAGGCTTGTTACTCTGGGGCTATTTATCTGCCAAAAAAATGCTCCTAGAACCCTCTGTAATAACGTCAATAAACTTTGCGGATCACACGAGTATACAAATTCAGAATATTTTACTATTTATACAGAATAATGAATTAAAACTTTGTTTATATTATTATGTTTTATTTGAACGATGCATGTCATAATTCGTCCAAACTGTTCCTAAAATCATACTGAGGGTGTAATAAATTATTAAATTTTCTAAAAAGTTTGCGGTCAACCGATTACCGGGCTTGATTCAAGTAGTAGTCATGTTTTTACACGTCAACGCTACTGGAGATAGGAAGAGATAAATATTTTTCCCTTTGACAAATTACGACGGGATGTTTTTCATCTGACAAGGCCAATGGGTAGGACGAAATTACTTTCGCGTTTTCATTTTTTTACAAACATTTTTATTTTTTCCGCCTCAAACAGTACGCACTTGTGTTCTTTACTGACTTTTTAATCCGTTCTTCTAAACTCGGTAAGTATCCTGCTAAATTCGTGTTTAATTCACAAACGAATCAAAACAAGCGTGCGAACATCTTTTCAATTAACATATCTAAGCCTCAAAAGCGATTATTAACTATTTACACACTATTTTATGTGGTTATTTAATTCATTTAATATTTAATAAACGCCTGTTTCAATCATTATTTATAATTTACGAGTCATCCTTCAACATAAATACCATTGCGTACATGTAGCCGAAGACACTAAAAGGCTTAAACTACGTCGCACGTAAATATTCTTATATTAAAAACAGGTTTCTATAGATTTCCATAAATATATTTTTCCTTTTTATATATTCTAATACAAAACAAAGTATGTGGCGTTGCTCATGTAAATTGAAGGAATTCGAGGTTTATCGTGCTAACTGAAAATAAATTTCAGAGTATTTAACCAAATTTATGTCAGTTTTTTTCCACAGTTGTTAAATTTAACTAAAGGTTCAATCACCTCCGTAAAGAACTCGGTTTTTATTTAACTGAAAAGTTAGTAGCGCTGGAAATCCGTATGTAAAGCATAGCTGTTCGAATATTAAGTTAAAAAACCTTTGACGTCACGAAATATGAATACTTGTAATCAGTTTTGACGAAGAATTAATAATTTATTTGCACATAGCGTGTCACGGCACGCCTAGTTTTTTTTTCGTATATTATTCCAGTTTATAGCCTCCCGTGTACGTTTATTCAGTGAATAGTGTCACGTATTACAAACTGAATAATAAATATTTCATAGTATAATAGATATTTTAAACACAACTATAGGCAATTATACGAATTTATAATTCTACGCGTTAATTATGATGGCTTTGCCAATAGCTAGATCATTATCATTAATAATGGTATCACAATCGAATAATTAGTGTATAAAAAATCAAACTTGAAAAGACCCATTCAAAATTATTAAACTTAAGAGATTTTAGCTGTTTTTCGAAATCTTACTTTCGAGTATTAGAATTGTATTGTAAATATTAAGCTTCAATATTTTCAAGTGTAACCAAAGAAATATTTGTGATAAATTGATTCATTTACAGTCCCGATGGTCAAGAGTTGTACATTGTTTTAAATCCGCAATAAGCAATGATTTTTAAATATGTCAATGCGCATTTCTTTACTCATTGAAGATACAACAGAATTATGTTCATCACCTACGCGCCTCACTTTACACGTGCTCATATGCAGGCGTATCCCGGAGTACTGATATTGAGAAGCGATCTTCATTCTGGAGTTCAATTACCCAGAACGTATTGAATAAACTTTATTTTTAATCTTCAGTCAATATATTTAATGAAGCTTGTACTCGATAAATTTGTAAAGGTTATAGAAAATTATAATTATAAGACTAAATGCTTATTTAAGTTAAAGTTCACTATATATACATTAAATGCTGCTTAACACACACATTTTCATAATCTTGCACTCTAACTAATCAGCTAATTAAAATATGTATTTGTTTATTTCGTACAGTTTGAATATTTAAAATGAAAATCCACTGAATCTAGCATTATAAAATGCCTATATTTGGAAAATCGTCGTGTTTGCTTATAATTATAAATCGTTACACACTTTAAGTAAAACAGTATCTTGTATAAATAAGTAAGGGTTCTGGGATAGAGGGGTCTCTCTGGGGTAGCATCGGGTTGAATGATGAGATACTGAAATCGGTCAGACCGATGTTATTTCAGTGTTTAAATATTCAAAGTACAACCATTTTCAACTATAAGAGATTTTCGGTCAAAATTATTTTTATATTCAGTGATACAATAAAATCAATCTTTAATATTATTCATTCGCTTCCATCAAGTATGTATATATAATATATTACTACATAAATGTGTGTGAATTCTTACATACTAAAAATTTAAAAATATTAAAGTCCCTTCAATAAAATACAATTATAATCGATATTTTTAACTTACACACAATAGCATCAACTGACCGTATGTGAAATAATTCAATTCAAATTATAAAATTCATTTTCTTTTTCTTTTTGTGAGGATTTATATGTTCATTATTTGCGACACGAAATCCGCATTTTGATCTCTCTTAGATTTTGATTATGACTGACTGTGTGACCGACAAAAATATTACGCTCAGAAAGAATCATAAAAATATTACTATTATTAAAATAAAATTGTTTTTGAACCAATTTTATATATATTTACAAAACAAATTTTAGAATACGGAAAAAAATAGTATTTTTTTCAATCTGTGTCAAGATATTAAGCCAATCATTGTCAGCCAAATCGTCACAAGGGATATTGAAAAGCTACATCCAATATTATGTTACATGCTATAAAGTGTTATATATTTAATCCACATGACGATACTAACGCGATTAATCAATTTTTTTATTTAGCTTACCAAAATATGAATCGAAATAACTACGTACTTGATAACATACAATCAACAATCATAATAATAATAGCTTTACTGAAAAAACGGCTAATATATTATTAATTTATATTTTCGTAGCTGTTTAAATATTTCGTCTAATTGATGTTTTTGTGAAATTAAACACGTTAATTATCATATTAGAATTTACACGACAAAAAAGTCTACGCTTATTATTCTCATATAAAAAAGCTTTAAGACAATGATTAATACATTTTCAACCTAAAATCATTATTTGAAAAATATTAAAATACATAATATTCATATATTTTATTTTTTTAAATATATTATATGATTACAAACCGACGAGACTCTGGATAAATACACTTAATTGGATTCATAATAATTTACAAATGTGTATTTTTTTATAGTCTTTATTTTAATTTAATTGATTTGTAAAAATAAAATTTTGATATTCGCATTTTATATATTATATTTTATGTAGTATTATTGTTCTTAGCGATATATTATAATGTCTACCACATGTACAAACACTACTCTATAAACTTTCATTTAATAAAATGGTATCTTATGAAAAGCTTTTAACGCAGTAATATAAGCTTGATGTTGTGATGTGTGAATTGAAAAAGCTCTTTTATTTACTTGCGGGTAAGTTCTGTTGAAGCTCATTCCAATGCGGATCGATCGCCGTCCGCTTTTAGATACTTTACACGCGTCATTAAAAATGTCTATTAGCAAATTTCCTTTTTTTTATTTTGATGTTTCACTTACATTTTCAATAGAATCATCATGGTATGTGATTTATTAGAGCATTTTATTCGGTTTTTAATACAACAGAATCGGCGTTGGATTAAAATCAATATAATAACGATGTAAAAATATTACATTTTCTTTTTCGTTGATTAAACCATTAACAGATATATAATTCGATAATTTTAGGTATTATAAAACTATGTCTGCATTAGATATAATATACATGATTAAAAAACGTAATCGAGTATATTTATTAAATATATCCTTCTTATAATTCGTTTAGCTTAGTAATTTCAATAAAGTTTTATTTTCAAATAACGGTTTAGTAATTTGATTAAATTATAATAATTTGTCTTCAATGTATAACTTCTGTCACCGTGCCAGTACACTAATTTTGTCATAAGTGAATTGCATATCGAAAAAAACCAATCGTAACATGGAATAAAAAATACTTTATTCTAAGATTCAACATTGTTTCAATGGTTTACCGAATAAATGCTGATTTAGATTATTATGCTATCGTAGCACATAGTATTTTATATGTCATCCTGTTTTTGTGGGTAATGATACTTAATAATATCTATTCTTTAGATGATATTTTAAATATTGACAATAATAATATTCATTTTTCTTTCTATATTAAATATTTCAGTGGTAAATTAACATGTCCATTCCATGAATTATAAAATATAATCTAATATTTTGCTTTTATTTTCGGCGTGGTAAACATCATTTCTCAACGTTGAATTATTATGATTCGAAAGCAAACGAATAAAAGATTTTTTTCACCAAATATACGATAACATCGCGATTACGCTGATTGAGTTGATGTAATTTTTCCAAGAGTATTAAAATCTCCGTCGTTATTTTTACAATACAATAATCGCATTCATGTCGACAACAATCGTAATACAAACGACGAAACATTATCTAGATTGTCTGTAATACGCTAGGCAAAAAATCACTACAAAGGTTTTTACTAAAGCAGTTCATTTTCCGACATGTATGAAATTCATTAAAATTTAAATACGGGATACTGTTATTCAGATTAAAATCTTATAATCTCTCTCTTAGGCAAGTAGGGCATACGTATATTACTATTATTAAAAAAAAAAAATATTGCTAGTTTTGTTGTAAAGTCAAACTATGTATACGTCTATAATTTACATGTTCATTTTAATGAGTTATGTTTTTATTTATTTAACATATTAAATATCATATGCATGTATTGGATTTAAGCAATCATTTAAAATACATTCATATTTTTTCAACACTGCAAGGCTTCTGACGGCAACGAATAGATAGATATTAACAGGCTTTAAAACAAACCTGACCAACCCAAATGGCCCCATGGGCCGCATTGACGTCCTAAAATTGCACCTACAAGTCGCACATAAATCACAGTAATTGTAAATTTTTATCCAATATTTTTCCATATACGTAGTTTGACTTTACAACAAAACTAGCACTAATTTTTTCTTTTTGGTAAATGATCGATTTGAATTTTGAATGCAGATATATACAGAAAGTATTCAAATAGTGTTCATATGGAAAAAACAGTACTACAACTATTGTAGCAATGAAGAAAAAGCATATATTGAACCAACAATACAATATGTTTGTATGGTACATAGTGGCTTCTTTTATTCACAAAGATGCCTCAAATTTTAATTATTTATCATGAATATAATTTTGATACCCTGGTAGCATTAAAGTTAGAATGCGGTTTCGATTCCCACATCTGTCGGATTTTTAACTATCCAAAAATGCAGGACTAGGTTGAGCAATTGTCTGAAAAACATATTTATATTCACATATTCTACTTTTGCAGCTGATGTGGTAAAAAAACAAGTAAAAGGTACTCGAAAACTTAGGTTTTACTGGTAATATGTACAAAGTTATATTTTAATTTTTTTCTAAAAACATTTTATCTTAAATATTTAAACGCATTTCTTTATATCTGTAATTTATTTAGATTTATGAAATGTACAGCATCAAAAAGTAGATTAGCAAGAGGTACAAGAAAGTGAAGAAGGTCTCACGTTGTGAAATACATATATTACCAACCATAAAAATACAAAGATTAACCAAAAAATAGGCAATTATTTGTTGAATAATATATTTCAACACTTATAATACGAATAAATCGGATATCGTATTTTTTCATGCGTTATATTATAATTAATTTTTATGACTCATGGAAAATATGAAGTTATAAAAATATGTTTGTTTTTTTAATAATAAATGGGGCCAAAAATAAAATATTGCATAATAAAAAATGTCCGACGATATTTACGAGCACATACAACTCCACCGCAATACAATCCTCAATACAAAAAAGTCATATTAGGCCAATGAAATATTAAATAATTCGCATATTCGCAGTCCGCAAAGGGGAAGGTTAACGAACAGATTTATAGCTGTCGTGTATAACACTTTTGATATTATATAACACGCGGTACAGTAGGTATTTTTACGAGAGCAGAACCTGGGGCCCTTTTCATGCTTTGAATAAATTTCAGGACGCATGAAATATTATTATATACTCTACTCCTGTGATGTATATTAGACAGAAGTTGAGATTTTGTGGGAAATTCGTATAATAAAATATTTTTTTCAACTGACATTGAGTGACAGAAGTTTAACTTTTTATTTCATATTACAATAGTAAAAAAATATATATCCTCCAAAACGTTTCTACGTCTACTCGTAATACCTATTGACGATGATAATACATACTATATATCATCGTCGGTATAAACATAGTATAGAGCATTTTATTGTGCCAACCTTACGACAAAATGTTTTATGTCTTTGCATCCGGCCATCGAAGCCACCAGTAGCTTTTTCAATAAAAATGTTTCATTCTTAAGGATAATTTTATTTCCAACCCATCTAAAATATCAAATTTTTGGTTGTGATTATAGTTTTAAAAAAACTTGTAGCGCAAGTTATATCAGACAACTGAATACACGATGGTTTCAAGATATATATCGTTTAATGTTTATATTTTAACTTTACCACCAAAATACATTTATATTTATTTGACCTATTTTTAACTAATGCTCACGTCTACTATGAATATTTTATTTTACAATGTCTTTTCCGGTAAAATATCATAAATATCTTAATTAGATAGTGAAAATGTTTTTTGATTTTTCAATTTTGATTTGGTTTGGAGTGTTTTATGATTTATTAACGAACCCATTACGATAATTATTTTATTTTATCGTTTTGATGTTAATAATATTTTGGCAGTTATCAGAAATAGCCTCAGTTTATCAGCTATCAGCTTTCATTACTCGTACTTCTATTGAAACCTCAATATGCCACGGGATTAGTAAAAAAATAATTCATTTTCGTCTCCACTGTTGCCGGAAAGTAAGCGAATGTGGTTAGGAGTCAGATGTTACGGGATCAAAACACACTACTGCTTGATTTTAAATGATTCTATAGATTTTATATTATATAATACACAAAATTAGACGTTTAATAGATTGACCAATGGATGTATGAAAATCAATTCTCGTGAAAAAAGTCTGTCAAGATAATCTTTACATTGTACGATTTCTGCATTCACGATTGCTGAAGTAGTCATTTTTACACTGCTAAGATACAAATACTCCAAAATAATTTTAAAGATATGCATATTACTTTATGTATATTATCATAAAATGTATCGATTTTCTTTATATCAGTATTTTATGAAAAGTCTACCTAACTGTTTTTCTAATATTCACATACTATAATACACTCAATGTACCTTTGGAAGTTTATCGTAAGCAAATAGTAATACCACCATTAATTCACATTAATAAATAAAGCAAACTTAGCTCAAAATATTTTAATGATTTGAAATATTACTCAGTTGCTCTAATAATTTAGAATTTTGCTATTTATCGACTGGCCTGGTTACATCTAAATTAATTAATCCCCAATAGTGTAAAGGTAACAATTCAAAATGGTTACTGATTTCAAAACTTCAACATTCCAGTAATAAATGGAATTCTAAAGTTTCGTTCGTTATATTAAAACATAATACATAAATTAAAGCATAGTTAAGTATAAAATCTGAATTGATATCGGTATTTTAAATGCCAATTACAATCAAGTCGTATAAACAAACGTTTGACTATTGTTCTCGTTTTGACCAATATAACCCCATCAACTATATAAATTGTAAATAATACGGTTTCCGGAATTTACCTCCCATTTGTCTTTATCATGTGGCAACTATTTATATGGCGAACTAGGTCAAACCAATACAAAAGATGCGGGTTTCGTTCATTATCAAAACATGGGCAAGATTTTTCACCGTATTTCGTTTCTCCATGTTGGGAGACTTAAATAATTTGGACTGATTTAAAGGCTGAACAAACCATCCTCATTATTGACATCGTAATAATATACAAAAAAAATAGTATCCAATACGAATCTTTCATTATTAATTTTTATTGTCACATCATAGAACTTCAATATTTTATCATTTTAATATTTGCTCCAATGGTTCTATAAGTATTTATCTGATTTATATATATATTTATATTTATCACATTATAGTGTTCGATTTTGATAATTGATACAAATCTACTTTTCAATGCTGAAGTCAATCTTTGGCTACGAAGCTGTAATATTTTATTTTAATTGAGGTCTTTACACATTGGCACCTATTCCACTATGCCAAAAATTGAAAAAGAAAATTTTAACCAAGTTTAAGCAAAGCCATCTTCCCGTGAAATAATCTTTTCCTACGTAAATTTGATTATTATTATTAAATGGATATAAAATTCAGCATTTTCAGATAAAAACGTTCTTAAAAAGAATCTTAAGTTTCTGGAAGTGCTGTTTTTTTATTCGATATTGTTATAAATAATATAAACAAACTCATAACAATATTTTTTCAGTGTAATTAATTAAATAGAAAAAAAAAAATTAGAATAATGTAATTTATAAATAGTCTCGATTGGATTTTAACTATATTTATGGTATTTCAATGATAAAAACAAACCATCAAAAATATATGAACATTTTGAGACAATAAGAACATGATATTATTATAAATTATTCCAAATTAAATAAAGTTGTAGCTTGATTCTATTGTTGAGGTAGAAAATATATTTATCGATGATACAAACATTGGCTTTTTTAAAAACTAATTGTGGCCAAATCTGCAATGAATCTTGCTAAAATATTACAGGATAAACATTTTGATAAAACGGTTCCGTAAAATACCTTCAAAATTATTACTCCATCGCTTTTTTTGATTAATAACGAAATTCAAAATTGATGGGTACACAAATTGCTACTTTAGAAATTTATCAATCAATCATTTACGGATTTCCATAAATCAAATTTATAGCTTCAACTCACGCTTCTTATCAAATATTTGATCTGAATCACAAACAATATACGAATAAATTATGATTTTTGCCAATTGAGCTGAAAGTCATTGTATATACCATACATATTTAACAAGCAAACAAAAATAGGTAAATAGTTTACTGATATCAGCTTGAATAATTCCATTAAGATTTAACTATATTTATATATATATATAAATTAGTTTTTTGAAAACCATATCAATCAAAATCATTATTAATATATTAAATTAATAGGATATCATAAATGGCATCATGAAATCTTGGCAGATAATTTTTATCCGAGAATTATTTGTCGAAAAATTTCACAACCCAATCCAATCCGACCGTTATGGAAATCAAACTCGCATTCCCCGGATTTCTAGGCTCGTACGCTAATCTCAATGCTACGGGGTGACTAGTCTTTAGAATTATAATTTAAAATTCACAAATTTTCAAATGAAATTCATCCAAGCTTATTCAATCCATCTAGTAAAAGTCAATTAAATACTTGTGGTATTTATTTACGATACATAAAAATTAATAAACGCAATGGAAAGTATATACACGAACCTAACCTTTATATAGTAATTGTAACATTTTTAATATTAAACTTAATCTAACCTAAAATATCAATTACTTCTTTTTCACTACATTTTTCTAAATTTTTAATATTCTAAATATTTCTAATAATGGCATCTGATAGATATAGTTAGGTTAGATTCTTCAAATATCTACTATTTTTAAAACAATTAACCTGCATTTTTTGCTTTAAGACTAGATGGTCCCGGATAATAGGAATGTAGTAATACACCATGGAAAATTTAATATTTTTAAATACCAGATATCTTAATTTCAAAACAATGTGATAAAATAATACGGCATCATATTATAATACTTTACCGATATGAAAAACGTAATGAAAAAAATTGTTCTGTTATCTATTCGTTTTTCAAAACAGTTTTCGTTAGTTTCGAAATTTAAATTTTTATCAAATGAATCTTTCTCATAAGAGATAACAATAAGATCAATACGGTAAATAATTACAGTAATAATATTTTTTTTGCATACCTACTATTTACAATAATACTGAAAATTAATCGTTATGAAATGTGGAATCAAATAGTATTATCGTCTTTGTTGTCGATTGAATATTATTTAAAACAAACATTCTGTTTAAATCAAGTAAATTATTAAAAATAGTTTTACATAAGAACCGATATTAAGTAATTAATCTAGGATAATATTAATTATTATTAATTCGTTTACATTTGTGAAATATATCTCGTAGGTTCGACAACAGAATTATAAATAAATGCATCTACATACAAACATTTTCATTAAGAATACAAATATTTGAGTAAAAAATTATAATTTTATTAAATTATATACACTATTTCATTTTAAGCTTAGAAGTTTTTTCTTGAAAATTAATTAACTTTAAAGCACGCGTAAAATAATGGTCGTACAGAAAATGTTTTATTTTTATTTTTAAAAATCATTTTTATATACGTAAAATATTATTCAAATTAGTTTATAATTCATATTAATTATTTAAATCATGCAGACATTAACAAATACGGTTACTACTATTTATTTTTTACTTACAATGGTGACGAATAGCTCTGTGTGAAATCGCTCGAAAATATTCCCCCAGCGACCGCGAACAGCAAGTTTATTTTAACAGAATTTTATTTTTATAATTTATTTAATCAAATTATATTCACTTTAAAACGGTTATAAATAATGATCACGTGGAATATTTCGAAAATAAAATGTCCAACGCCCAAAAACCTATTTAATGTACTAAAAATTACCTTTTACACTGCTAATATTTGTAGAATAGCGATAAAATGTTCTGTTTTTCTCTAAATCACGCGCGTTTTCAGTTACACGAAGAATAACCGTATTTTAAGTACGGTTTAATTGATAAAAATCCAAAAATGCTTTTGATAACTTGGAATTTAAATATATTTTGATGTATTTTTGAAACTTCGATGCGACCGTCTGCTTCAAAAGTCTAACACAGATTAACCTATACGAAGGAAAATGGGGTAGCACTGGCGAAAACTTGATCGCAAATACAGCTATATCCTACAACTACCATTTGTATGAAAATGAGCTTTGCGGACTTACTCCAGAAGAGTTTCTATGGAAAGCCACGTCAGACCCGAATGTTCCGCCAAAACAAGTTATAATACATTTCATTCTGCACGAAATAATGAGCTTTATGGACTGGAAGAAAAAGACTCGTTATTCTATGAGTTTTTGGTGGAAATTCGAAATTTGATTAGGGAAAACGGAGAAACTTGCACAATGTTTAAAAGGCTGTAAGTTACTTTTGCGTAGCCTACGGAAAGCACATCTCCATGATATTCATTTTAACGTTGATTGTTCTATAAAATTCAAAATAACTGGATATTCTTAAGGGAAGCAAAACCAAGTACATACCTCTATAATAATGGTAGACGATTGTGCTCTTTATTCCTACTGTGAATAAGATATGATTGTGTTGCTGAACGATGTAATGGGTGGGCTAAAGCATTGTTTTCCTGGTTCGATTTCATGTTTTTAATCGAATTTAACTTTCCATGAAATTAGGATGGGATTATTATTGTAATTTGTTTGTGCTTATTTCTTTGAATAATTAAATAAGAACAGGTTATGGCGTCTCGGTAGGTTTTGTATTATTCACGGTATACCTTGGCATTTATTCACAGTTTTAATAAGATCAGGGTTTCTTCATCAAACATATAAAATATTCATTATTGAACATTACAAAATGCAAAGAAATCCGTTAAAACATTTTTTTAAATTATACACACGTAAAAACTTTACTTCGATATTTTTTCATTTCTACACATACGTATAGCATATATTTAAATTTTCTGTATATTCATACTTTTGCACGTTTCATACTTTTGCCGTAGATTTTGTCATTTATAATTGAAAACGTTATCATAAAAACACCTGTTTTAAGTAAAATAACTGCTTATGAATTAGCAAAGCTGAAAAGAAAAATAAAATCCTCAGACTTTTTCTTAAGATATCGTATGGCAAAATGTGTCTTGAGAATAAATTAAATTTTTAAATAATTCACATCAAGTTGCTCACTCACGATGTTATTACTTAGACAATTTAATTGAAAACATTCAAAATAATTTCTTTTTATAAGTTAAAATTAAATGAAAAATATTTGTTTATATTTTCTTCAAATAAGAAAATGAAGCCGTGTTTTGAAATTGAGTTTCTGACATACTAGACAAAAATAATAACAAAATCAAATAAATTCATCACTTTAAAAAAATTTAATGTTTACAACATTATTTTTATTTTTTCTTAAAAATGTTCTTGCTAAATATTATATAAAAAAGTTGATAACCATGTCTAAATCATCAATGTTTACTATACTATAGGCTATAATATAAACTACATTTATGGTTGTTAATTTATCAATGTTTTATGAATTCTGTTATAAGTCTAGTATATTTAAAAATGAACATTCATCACTATGATTTATACCTATAATGTTTTAACTAATTTCAGTAATTTTTTTTTTGTACAACACAGTATCTTATAATTATTGGCATATGGAAAATATTTATTTAAAATAATTTCAAAGAGTTTCTTTTATTTTTTATGAATATCAAATGAAAGGATAATTTAATGCGACTCTCTTCAAATATTCTAAGCTTTTTTTAATTATTAGTTTTAGTATATCTATGTATTTTAATTTATCACACATAATAGATAAAATTGCAAATAGTATACGATTCATTATTTCAAAACAAATGAGGTTTGATTAGCAACACCAGCTGTTATTTCAAACGGACTCTTCATTGTAAAGAAATGTACACACATAAATCCGATACCACGCCGGAAAAGGAAATCGTCCATACAAGACTTTATTTCTTCCGCAAGGCAGAGAGAATTTGTATTTATATTTTTCATTAGAGGGAAAAGTAGGCTTTAACATATTCTAAATATCAAACGATGGTTTGTTTATAGAAGGAAAAAAATATTTAAAATGTAAATAACTTTAAGTAATATGTTTCAAAATTTGACATTTGAATTTTTCGTCATATTTTTTACTGATAATTCCTAAAATTTTGATGTGCTGGATGTATCTTCTGATTTGTAACTCGTTAATTTAATTCAGTTATTTAGTGAGAGTTGACACAAAAAAAATAAAATGGATATTTAAAATTTAGCAACAAAAAATGTTACATAGTCAAGAACATACGACTTATTATGTGTATATTAATATCAATTCATGAATATTAAGGAACTTCAGACTATATATATATGAGTATATGTTCCATTAATAACAGTAATACTAATATTATAATAAATTATTTATTTTACAGCTCTATTCAATTTTTCTACCGCCAGGTGTGTTGCCGGCAGAGATTTTAAAAATTCATGTAGATTATTCCTTTTTCTTTGTTTAACACGAGGGCAACTACTTGCTCGCTTTATTGATGTCTGCTAGATAGAGAAACATTTTCTTGCATTGATTGAGTCATATTTTTTTAAAACTAGGATCAAGACGCGATGTTGAAACAGTCCGACATATTATCGAACTGACTCAATCTCGAATCCGCTATATTTCATTTGTCATACGGGGTCGTACCTAAATGATGCGAGGCAGGTTCTAAAAAGACAATCTGAATGATTTTTGTAATAAAATCTCTATTACCAGTTAAGATCATCCAATGGCCATAAGTCAACGTATACCTTTGTAATCATTCACGAAAAAAAGCGATGTTAAACAACTACAATTTTCTCTTTTTACTTATCTTAGTTTAACATTTTTTAGACAGTTGTTTTATATAAATTATACACTCATTTAAAAAATATATTATGAAATAGAAACAAAGCTCTCTGGTTGTATATAAAATTCTTATTATTATGCCTGAATATTATCGTTATCTTGAAAAAACTTGACTAAACAATGGTAGCATTTACAACAAATCATAATACCGCACAGATATTTAGATTTATTTTAAGGGCTTACATTAGTATGCATTCGCGAGAACAATGGCGATTGATATGCTGATATAAACAATGTACGTCAAGTATAATTAGATGTCTTTGAGTTTTCTTTTCTTACATTCTTTTCTCGCGTCAGTATAGCTACCGCCCTCTCTGTGAGAAAAATCAATACTCTCCTGCATTGTTCGCCAATTTTCATTCGTTGGCGCTAAAATACAAACACCGTTGTGCCATATTATATGGCTGTTTATAAAATTATATTAAACGAACTGTTTTATATTCTTGAAGCTAAAAAACACAATTTAGCTTACAAATATGTAGTTTGTATGTCTACTAACATAAATGTATAAACCGATCCTTATTAACGCGAATTTAAATATTTATAAAAAAAATCTACTCACAGAAGATTCTCGACGGTGGTATGCGGAACCTATAAGCTACACTTAGGGAATAAGGATAGATAAACGATGTAAAAAATTTCAATCGTGGTATTACATTACTTTATAAAATATTTAGACATTCTGGATATTATACACATTCATATGTAGTATAAATTCTCGTCTTTTTTATCAATCAACATGTATATCAACAATATAATATTCCACGTAGATCGCGGTTTTATATTAATCATTCCTACTTCTCGAATATCGATATTTGTAACCGGACAATATCAAAGATATACTGTTTATTGTCATCTTTTGTTGGCGAGAAGTCATTCACAATAATTTTGTTATCAATATGAAATTTAGCTCTATGGAAAAATCACTTTTGTTTTTAAACGAATACAGATATTTTAAAGAATGTTTCGTATTACTTTTATATATTATCAAAGATGTTATATAATTTTTATTAGTATATACGTCTTGCCAAAAAATAGAACAAAACACAAAACTAAAATCGTTAACTTATTGAAGTATATTCTGAAAACATCTTTCATTAGAGCAATCAAACCATATCCAAAAACCGCTATATTTCTGCATGGAGAAGACAAAAGAATTAGCCATACGACGAATCTGGAATAAATACCACTATTTTCTATTACAGTGTGTTGTGTATTCATTTACAAATATTTGATGATAGAAAACGCAAAGGGGCATAATAAATAAGACATTATTTCGAAATTTATTTTCTATTAAATATGTCGTCAAACATTCAATAGTATCAATAAATGTACCTAGTTTTATATTACAGTATAGTATATTATTGTGCATACATATTTTTCGGTAAAATATGCAATAATATGCGTATCGACGCAATTATATGGTAAAATTACAGACAGATAAAATATATAACGTTTGCACACAATGGCTGCCTCATAAAATGTTGATAATCTGGTAGCCGTTTTAATGAGCAATGAGCATCCTTATCCGTAGCCACCTTGACGTAAAAAATATAATCATGCTTTTGTTAGGATACTGGATGACACGCCTAACATAAATTCCTGTTTTTAATTGGTTTGAATCTCTGACAAAATTTTCGGTAATAAGTTTTACTATCATACAATAGATGTCAATACAAAGGCGTGTCTAATTTTATATTACAAACACCATATAATTCTGCCAATAATCTTGAGCTTTTTCATCATTTCTGGTAATTTGCCTATAGTGAGAATCTAAAATTTAAATAAGAAGATCCAATGACAAAAGAAAAGTAGATTTTGCACGTCGGTCGAATCCCGGTAATATGAGTCTTAAAGTCGACTAAAATAGGCATGGAATAAATGTGTTCACAAATGATCAAAACCCATTTATCGATTTACACAACCTTTCAGGAAATGTAATATTTACATTTCAAAAAATGCTGTGTGTCACATGAAAAAAGAAATGGCAGTGACGTGGTTAAATTGATTACCATTTTCATGTTTCGTCAACAATTAATGATCTAGTATTAGATAGACGACTTTCTTGGTCATTTCCACAATTGTACCTAATTCATCGATATTATTTTGTAAACATATGTCATTAAAAATTACATTTCAAATATAAGCCAATTAAAATTACGTATCACAAAAATAGGATAAATTATTTTTCATATTCATATGTTTTGTATGGTGACGGCATTTTTTTGCTAAAATACCAATTGAAGAAAGTATAAATGTCATACGAGAAATACTACATTTACTCATTAATTTTCATTGTGCCTTGCAAATTTACGCTATTATGAAAATACAGAATTTCTTGATTAAATGATTTTTTTGTTAAATAAATGTTAGTCAAAGCACAATAATTGTGCCGATTTTTTGAATTATCGTAAAATCTGTCACCAAAAATTAGTGAACAGCGAATACGTATTGGGAAAACTTACGATGATATTTTCAAGTTCGTACACCACTGACAAAAATACCAATCATAATGAAATTCCTACCTTTTATTTCAGTCACGTGGTTCCCTTCCAGCTTTTTAATATCTTCTTTCATCTGCTTCGCTTCTTCTTCCACTTTTTGAGCGGCCTCTTGACTCGTGTTACACCCCATCTTTTATTTTTATTTTTTCACACTGCTCTTAACAAGTCTTTGCGTCAATGTCATACAAGTTTTTACACCCTGAATTGTATTATACCACACCAAAAATACGTTTTTATCATTGTCAAAAATGATTCAATGTATATTTTAGACAACAATTTTTTATTAGACGAATATTCCCAATTAGTAAACGATCAATGTGTCTTCGGCAGTTTTTCAGTTTCAGGT
Source organism: Rhyacophila evoluta (assembly GCA_022683975.1). Lineage (NCBI taxonomy): Eukaryota > Metazoa > Arthropoda > Insecta > Trichoptera > Rhyacophilidae > Rhyacophila > Rhyacophila evoluta. Next base: position 13,554 of record JAGVSQ010001142.1, on the reverse strand, counting down.
GAACTTGAAAGCTAAAATCGACATTTTTCCACTTTCACTCTCACAAAATAGTTCTTATTTAAAATAAACAATATCGATATTAACACTTTTTTTCAATTAAGATAAAAACTTGATAAAAAAGTTATATTTTGGAAGTATAGTTTGAGTGCTCAGTGATTAGATATCCCTCTTAAATATTTTGGCTTGAATTGGTATTTTAATAAAATTTAGTCTATATTGGCACAAAAAATTTTGATATTAAATATTGAAACTGTAAATTTAGATATTTATCAATTTATATGAAAGTCACAAATATTGTTAAATGTAATAGTTTACCCTTTTTTAACTTCTTATTGAATAATTTCTTAAAACTATGATTAATAATAAATACATTGTCATTTATATTATCTAGTAACTCCAATTTTAGTTTAATTTGAACTTATTCATAGTATGACAATATCTAAAATGTAAAATATGATTTCATATTGAAAATGCTCGGTATTATTTAAAAGGCAAGTAGTTGGAGTAATGATTTATTTCAATTAATATGTTCCGTTGAAAGACGTGCTGGAATCTTGGCATGTTAAAGTCGAGGGGTTAATAACTTCTGCTTTGTTTGCTTTGAAAGAGTCTACGCCACTACATTGCTACGCCTCTACGTCGATACGACTGTAGATAGCGATGGAAGTGAGGATTCAAGTCGCTCATTAATTTTATTCCGCGTTGTTCTGTCAAAATGTATGTTTATGTTTTTTCAATATTTATTTTTAATTACTGATGTTCTCTTTTAAAATACACGTACTAGTATTATAATTCTATATATTTATGTGATGAAATGAACTTTTTTAAGTTAAAATTATTATTTCATATTTTTTTGTATAAAAAATTATTTCGTTCTTTAAATAGGTATTTTAATATTACTCGATTTAAAAATTCACTTAATCGCACTATAGTTAATAAAAATATTTTGAATGCTTACTGCTAAAGAAATATTTCACTACCAGTGAGAATAAAATAAATAGCATCGGATTGGTGCAGATAATTACTAATTCTCATATAATGGCTTAAAATAATTTGAATTAATAATAATAATAAATTAAATTAAATGGAGTTTAAAAATGACACGATCAATTAGTGCAAGACGTATATGTAAGTAAAACAATTAAAATGTAATATAGTCTCTCTGGTGGTGTAGAGGTTAGCATGCGCGTAACGCATCCGATGAATATGGATTCGGTTCCCACATCTGTTGGTTTTTTTTTTTATTCTGAAAACCTAAGACTGTTTGTTTACTGGGTTGAGCAATTGTCTGACATTTTCGTAAAAAAATATTTTTCTTAACTTAATAAAATTTTATGGATCCTTAGTGTTAAGTATAAACATAAAGAAAAATTTTAAATACAACAATGTTATCAATACGGTGCCCACAGCTTTTTTTTAAATAATATTTTTAAACGCATATTTTTGAAGCCTTTACTGGAATGATTCAGTAAAACTTGGTCTACCTCTACGTCTATTGTCTGCTTGATATTTTATTTTGATAGATTTCTACGAGTGTCTGTGAACACACAAACACGCAGCGGCGTAGAGAGAACATGAAATATTGAACATTTAGACTAACAGATTTCTATTTTATATGAAACTTACTAAAACCAAAACTACATTTTATACAAACATCATTTAACCTTGTAATAAATGTGTAATTTATTTTTTATGTTCAATGTGAATAAAACGCAAATATCCTAATCAAAGTACGAACGCTTTAATGTAAATATTACGTATGCCAATAATTTACAATGTATTGAGTATTTTATAGCGAGTTATGAAACAATTTTTAAACACGATGATTACTGTTAAATTTTCTATTTAAATATTTCGAGAAACAATGACTGGTATGATAATAGTTATTTATTCCGCTTTTCTGCTAACGTAATATGCTTGTGATAATAATAATTTGGTAATAATATTTCTCATTTTATAATTGACACAATATATTGAAGCATACAATATTTTAGTACAAATTTAAAAATATGAAATACTACAGTAAAAAAATGTTTTCCAATTGTCAAAAATTTATTTTCGTGTCATTTTTATCATTTATTTTCTTCGTCGGATGCAATAGTATTATAACTTAAAGATGGCCAACTTTACCTATTTATATCTGATTTTCAACTTATTTCTTACTAAGAAAAATTTGCTGCATACCTTATTTAATATAACCAACGAGATACCAGAAACGATAATTTTCAAATTAGTTTGCTGAAAAATATCATTGTAGTGACGTTATTGCGTTAATTGAGTGATATTGACATTGAGTTAGGTTAGGTAAAGTACAGAAACCAATGCTTTTTAAGACTTATAGATTCTTTGAACTTTGAGTTTATAATGAATATTCAAAATAGCATTCGAATACTTTCTGGCTAAGTGCACCAGACTAGTCTGCTGCTTACCATCCCTTTAACGTTTTAACCATTCACGGGCGCGTCACGTTCCTCCGATCCGTAACTAAACTTTACCGCTGGTCATATAATTAAAAGAACTACATAACCACGTTATCGTAATATTGTACTTTACGTTATTAATATGGCATACGTGCTTCATAATATTCTGCGTGCCGCTTCATGAAAACGCAAGATATTATTATTACAGTTTTCAGTGGTGTCGGTATCATTAAATAAAAATACAATATATTATCATTTTAAAAAGATTTTTAAATGAGATTTTTAGTGGCTATGTTTTATCAAAACTTTGAGATAAGTATTAAAGCCAAGTTTTTAAGCAAACTCATACTTTTATACTACCATAATCATAGGACGAAGAATTATTTTAATAAACAAATATTACATTTTTTTAACCTGTAAATTTTGCGTTTAAATACAAAAAAATGTGACTTTGTTATTAAGCAAACCGATTCAGACCATCAACCCATTGTTTTCCTTTGTACTTATAGAATTGATAATACAAGATACTTGTAATGTAATTTTTATTTTTATTATATAATAATTACTATTACTTTCTTTACATTTATATACGGCATAAAATACTTAAATGTTTTATTTACAAATGAATATACAATATTCCATCAAATAAATGAAATATAAAACTACAAGATTGATATGAATTGCATAAAAATATTTATTGGCTTTATTACGGCAATAATTGTTGGATAATAAGTAGATGTACTTACAGAAGGTAGTGCTTAATTGCACCAAATAACCATAAAGCGTGCACAAATTTCAAAAATAAAAATAACTTAGACTAGGTAAAAAATTTACTACATTGAAAGTGTTATAAAGCCATCAATTACAAGTGGCTTTCAAGAAAGGTCGTTGATTCAAAGTTTTATATTTCATAAAAAAAGCATCAATTCATTATCAACAAAGAAAGTATAAATTATTATTATTTACAAGCTTAGTCATAAAATAAAATTTTCTTTTGTAATGGTACATTTAAGAATATCACGAAAACTGGTTTAACGTATAATAAAAAATGAAGCATCACTCTCATTGTTTTATATTTCCTATAATTTATCACATTCATCACTGGCGATGATACGCTATTTATTTTTACTTCCGGCATCTTGAATTTTTTATCTATGAAAGCATATTATATTTTTATAAGAAAACATACTAATTTAGTAACCATTTTAATGCCGATGAATTTGCAATAAAACAAAATTATTTGTTGATTATTATGTCAAAATTTAGTCGTTATTAGTGCACTCTATCTAGCAATATTTTTACGTTGGTTTATAATTTAGAGTATTTACATTTTAACTAGATACTTTGTCATATTAGACAGATATCGACCGGAGTCTTTTGATGGAGGAAAAAAGAACGGCATTCTTTCGAATAGTATATCTGAACGGATGCCAAATAAACAAATAACACTCCTTTCATCAGGCATTCATTAATCATTCACTGGCCACAGACGTGCTTTTTTTCATTTGGTATTCCCTTTTCTAAACGAAATAACGTCACGTCTGCGGCTTGTTATTGGCCTAAAAATCTATTTGAGAAAATTTCAAAAATCGAATAACAACTTTCTTTTTTCAAATTCCAAGAAAATTCTTTTCGTTCCATTTGTTTAGATCAAAATATAAAAGAAAAGATTTTTTTTACGTTTAAATCAGCTGATGTTTTAAAATAGTAAGCCCATACATACTTAGGTAAAATATTAGGATATGTATATTTATATCTGTAGCGTAACCGTACAACAGTTTTGTTGCTTTGGTTTACTCAAATATCGACCAAATAAACGCAAATCCAACGGGAGAAATATCATCCAAATAAGTAAATAAGTAAACAATAAACCGACATGCTATTTCATTCAAGGTGTAACATCTAGATAAAATATTTTAGAGAATCTATTGATTCAAATCACATTACCTACACCAATTACATTTTTTTATCTTCAATTCATTTATTCAATATTTTTCAACAAATAATATTTAAATTATATAAATATACATATTTGTATAAATAATCACATGTATTCAATAAAAATATAAGATTAAATTAAACCAATAAAATATAATACATGAAAAAATATAATAATGATTTCGACAGTCTTTCATACTCGTCATCATACATTGATATAAACATAACAAAATATTGAAATTAAAAAGTTTATTATAAATTTATTCATAATCAAACTGTGATCATTAATACTACGGCATGTTATTGAATTGAATTTCCGGTATACATGTTATAAGTGAATTATTAAAAACCCGACCAATTATTAAAGGGCGTCATTTTGATGGGGAAAACACTTCTGTTAGTCATTGGAACGAGGTTGATTGATAGTCTGACATTTGATTTTTTCGATCACATCATGTACACTAATCCATCAGCCATAATTAATATTATTTATTAATAGGGTGGAAAGTATCACAAGGATGATATATCAATACTTGAAAATCTTTTACAGGACCTATGTTTGCGTGATAAAAAAAGTAAATCACTATTTTCGTTCTGGACAGGATTATACGATAACGGTGTATAATTTAATATATGACGTGACAGTATCAAAATAATTGAATCAGTGCCACTTAAAATATTGATACACAAACGTATATGTTTTTCATTTGTCACTTTCAACTCTCAGCATATGTCCATAGTATGGAAGATTATCTTGACTGATTTGTCTTCAACAGCGATTATTTCTCAATCAATCATTAAATCCATCTAACATTTACGAGTATATCCTACATGGAGATGTGTATTATCATCCAAAAGAAACAGTGGGACATCTTGAAAAAAAATATTCTGAAATATCAGAACTTTTAGGTTTACACGAGTTCTGCAACAAACAAGTGAACTAATGTACATGTTTAACGACATAATTCTTATGCATCGCCTACATTGGTCTAGTTGACTGTGCTACAACTCATGCAAACATAAGTCCGTATGTCTCAGAACAAGTTTTTTCGACATATCCTACTGTTGCTTTGGGACGACGATATTGAAAACATGTTGTTCCATGTATAGTTTCAAGACACTTACTTGAGACTTCTGTTGTTGAGCAAGTCACGAGAGCTCTGGTTTATTAACTCGATCAATGAAGGAGAACAAAGTAAAATCAAGGATTTGCTTGGTCGGAAAGTATTATAATTGAAACATATGTTTCAAAATATTATTAAAATAAGACATTCGATTATCAATAAATATACTAGGATTTTATTTATATGTGTTTTCAATTTTTAAATTAACAATGATTCAAACAACGATGATTAATTCATGATAAGTATACGGAACGAATTGCTCAATCACGATCAGTATGACGTAGCACTTTTTAATTTGAAATGACTTTATTGACTATAAACCATAGTGATACTTAAATGTGTATAGTATATATAGTATAGCATAGTGTATAGTGTAGTGTAAGTTTGTACATTAATTTACAACTCTAAATTTGAAATAATTACTCCAAACTATTGATCGTAAAAACGTACTACAAATTAATCGCGTCTAATTTTGAAAAATGTAAATATCATACGATTTTATTCTTTTTATTTCGATTATTATTATTTTTCATTAAACTTCCAAGTGATTTTGTAATATATAATAACAAATGCTGTATATGTGAAAATGACTGCATAGACAATGAAAAAATACTTCGTAATAAAGATTTTTCATTATAAACATGTTTGTAAGTTATTCCACTTATATAATATGTATTAATTACCTTACTTATACTTAATTACAATGACTACCTAGAGAATGAATAGTTCTTAATTTTCCGCCTGGCAATACTGTACTAAAATATTAGTATGCTACATTCATAAATACATTTTACTTTCACCGCCAGTAACATTATCACAGCGTTCAAAGCAAACTAATTTACAGATTCTAAAATTTTGAAATCAAAGCGGTGATGTGAAATATTGAAATGCATATATATCGGTTGATTGAAAACACTCTAGCCCAAAATAACTTAACATAGCACTGTATCATGTCTCTAAATATAAATGTTCCAAATTCAAAGGAATTTCTTTTTTTGCTACATATACATTGCATTCATATTCATTATGATGAGCGGTGATCTCTAACACACTAAAAGCTCTAAAAACATAAAATATTAACCATCTGGCTTCTATGTTTTTCAAAATCATAGTAATAAATACTATGTTTTTCTTAAAAAAAACACCACTTTGTTACTCGTACATTTTTGAAATTGTTAATAAAAAAAAGACTTCAAATCGGATTGTTCCGCTGTAATTTTTAACATAAAACTTAACACTTAACCTGCGGGCTACTTTGAGGAAATTCGCAAAATGCGCTTAACGTTTGCGAAAATAAACATATATACTAAATATTTAAATATTTCAATATTTCAATATTTTTTTGTTTATTGTACTAAAAATTCTATGCGGATCAAATTTATCAATATCTCAGTAGTATATTATTGTCACAGCTTATATAATTATCACTTAAAGCTAATATATTGCGAATTTTTAATGTTTGAGAAAAAATGTAATATAATCCTCATCGGCATTAATAAACTCATCTAAAACTTACGAAAGTATTTGAAATGTTTTACCGGAGCTGAAAAAAAAAGTATACTAAACCAAATAAGGTCCAAAATGATAGGCTAGGATAGAATAAGCTTAACAAACTTGTAAATTGATGAGTAGTGACGACATTTACATAGTATAGAGCGAGATTTTTTTCTGATTTCCTTATAAAAATGCAGTAAGAGTATTTGACTACAGTTGGCTGATGAAATATTTAAAATATGAGGCACGGAACGTTCCGAGTCTGGCTGATAACCTCCGGAGTACACAATAACGTAATATTACGGTTCCCGCAGGCCAAGTGTTAATAAGATATGATAATAGTGTAATGAGTAGCAGTAAAATGGGGTGAACTTAATTTAAAATTACTTCAAAATTCCTGTTTTTTTGATTTCATGAAAAAATTTAACATTGTATAATTCGATAACTTCATTTATATCGCATAACACGTATGTTTCTATATGTCTTAAAATCTCACTCTCATGCCTCCACATTCATTTTTCACATATGTACTCTAGTGTAATTATCGTGAACCACTATTCAATGCGCTTGGAGTATGCTATAAACAACTTTTTAGAACCTTTATAGCGCGCATTAATATATAGTCATACACATTGATGATTCTAATTTAAAAGAACTTTTGTCAAATTATTAAGTTTTGATAAAAAAATAACCTTACTAAGACACCGCATTGTTTTGATGCTACATCAAATCAGGGCGATTAAAATGTGACCGTGAATGTTATGTCATGGCTACGAATACCATCATTGTTACATTTACCGTAATATTCAAACTACTTCAGTGCTGTAAAGTAGAAACTGTCGGTAAATTTCAAATTAAAAATAAAAAAATTGATTCGGTAAAATTGCTTGGCGTGATCAGATGCCATATAAGTGAAATTGACTCAATTTAGTATTACTTTATCCGCGGTCGTGAAAAAATGTTACTCGAACCCCACACTGCAACTCGTAAATTTTATTTGCATCGCTTTTTTTTATTTTTATTTATTTTATGAAACGGATGATTCATTGTATACTTTCACATTATACGTACGCAGGAAAGTCCGAATAAAAAGTCTTAGCCAGCTTAAAAGCACTCGTTGTGGACTTTTTTCGTTTACTGTTTGTTTATCTCGAAAGAAAAATTAAAATGAGCATATTTTTATTCAGCAATTTCAAGGTTTCTTATAAAATATTTTTTATAACATATTTTTTTCATTTTTTATCTGATTATATTTTTTACTTCACACTAAAATACTTCTTATTTATTTATGTAATTGAATTTTCTTGGTATGCGTTCATTTTTAATTTGGGCAAAATTGTTTTAGATTAAATTTTAGATATTAATTATTTCTTTATCTGTATAATGCGATAGAATATTTAATAGACAAATCAAAATACTTAATTATGAAACTAATTAAATAACATATAAAATTATAATTTCTTATCAAACTTATTACAATTTTCGTACCCTTATAAATCAAAATATTAATTTTTAATAATACCATTCATGCCGACAATCTTTTTAGTCATTTTCAATTAATGGATTCTTATCTCTTATTTCTATGAGAACTCATGATTTTTTTCTAGCAAAAGATGTTTTTGAAATAATGAACGGATAACTTGTTATAATATTCTACCATTTTATTATTTAAAAATTACTTACTTATAAACCAATTGGAGTTAATTGCCTTTGTTGCAAATGTTTTATAATGTGTACTGCTGTACTGCCAGCATAAAGCCTAATTTAAAATAAAAAGCAATTATTTTTTAACTCTGAGAGCTTTCGAATAACGCGGAAGTTATATGGAAGGCCATGATTTTTCCTAGCTCTACAATCTGGGATATCGATCGGTGACAACTAGTTGAGCTGATTAAAAAATGTTTACATGACATGTTGGCGAAGTTGGTTTACTTGCGAATCACGATCCATAAATTCGATAGACATGAAATGTTTTTTTGTTTCCACATAACAGTCTATTATGAATATTCAACAGGGGTGAACTGCAACAAAATAATAAATCTTCCATGAATTAAACGTGTAAACTTTATCCGTTTATCTCTCGTCTATCTAAATAATATTTAGAAAGACTTCCTTTTACATATATAATATAAAATAATTAAGTCTTTTTTTGTTACAACTTTTTTCTTTGATTTTTGTCTTTTTTTTTAATATACATTCATAATATGTGAAATAAATAGCACAATTCAATTTAATACTGCAAAGAAATACCACTAATCTGGAAATTAAATACTTTATAGCTTAATTAAAATGTATGATAAAGTTTATGCCTCATGATTATTTTAATATATATTATTTCTAACTACTTCTCATTACAATAATTATTATAGTTTCTCTAAATGTTAATGATTTCGAACTAAATATTTTCAAGTGCTATAATCCAAAACAGTGAATGGTATAAAATATTTTTTGCGTAAAATTTCTATGTTAAAACTGTGGTTGAATTGGCGTCACAAAATTGGTACATACTGGTCAAAATTTTAACACTGCCGATAATTAAACGTTCTCACATGCTATATATTCAATTAACATATTTGATAATATTTCATTTAACTGAAAGTTTAAAAGGCAATTTTATCGTAATTTCTCAATTAAAATATATTAAAAACGTACATAAAATTATTCAATCATTACTTCGTCAAATAATTCAACATTTTTAAGCTTTAAAGTTTGCTCCGAAAATAAAACAGACTACTGTAGTTATCACTCCAAAAATTGAGCTTAAACATTTCTTTATTTATTATTCTGCGTATATAGACTTATTTAGCAATTATTTTTCACGAGTGCTGGTAGTCAGCCAACTGTTGATCTTATTGAGTATCTGTTTTTGCATTTTTTTAAATTCAGTAACTGTAAAATTCGAACCTGCTCCGGTCGTCTCCGGAACACTTCGTCTCCAAAGAACACCGTCTCCAAAGTGCGGATGACACCGGGGGATATTTAATGAAATTATATAACCAGTAACTCAATGAATTAAGTTATTTCACATCTTTATATTTTAAAGTGTGGAGAAATTAAATGTATATCTAAATTATTCACAATCAGTAGGCACGTAAAGTTCGCTGCTAAAAAAAATTTTTCAATAAAATTTATGACTTCCGTGACTTGCTACAGAGATAAATTGTCCAAATATTAATGAAGATAATTGTGTCACCCGTACTAATAAGCCGCATGCTGAATAAAAATCTTTCTTTCTTGATTAAAAATAAAATAATATACGAATCTTCTTTAATACCCTTATTTAAAAAATACAATTTAGATATGAATTGTTTCGCATTTTGTTATATTTATGATAGCCTGGCCAATTTTTGAATCTTTTTACTTTCACCTCTACAGATTGAATAAAATCATTTTCTTTCGTCCATAAAAAATCTAAGAAAAATCTAGTTGACAGCATCTATTTTTCGTGCCGTTTAGTATTGAATCATATAATTTAAGAGCCTGAAAATAACGCGAAATGCTTAATGCTAAAAGTATGACCGTCTGTCAAAATTCTCTTCTTTTTTGTATGTATTTAGATAACATCATAATATTTTTTGGCATCAGCAAATAAAATATTCAATATGTTTATATAATGTATAAATATAAAATTTCAGTTTATTTAATGAAATAATGCTATATTTTAATCTTCAATATAGAGTTATTCACACTGATAAAATCGATTTTTTTTTTTATCTATCATGCGACTCACTACACAATTATAAAATTCATATTCTGAAAAATGTGAATTTTTGAGTTACGCCTTTATTTTATCTAATGAGATCTATCGAATTTGTGTATTTTTTATTTATAATAAGATAATGAATTATCCATGAAACGTCTAACACTCAATAATTACTTATAATATATATTTTTCTACCATCTAATATTCTAAAATATAATATTTTTTATGATAGAATCTCATTTAAAATGTCTACATATCCTACTAAAAAACATTTCTGTAACAAATAGTTATTGAAGAACTTGTGGTGTATAATTTAGAATAATTTAATTTTGATGTTACTTAAAATATACTGGACAATAATAATAACCTGTATCACTATATTTTTTAGTCTAACTATATATTTTATTTTATTGTTCTGACACGTTTTTATTGTTTTTTTAATTAAACAAAATCAAAATAGAATGTGTTCCATAGTTGAAATTCGAATCACAAAATAACACAGCGCCATATTATGAAGAAGACTTTTTTTTATATTTCCCGCGATTATCGTCTGTCAAACAAAATAATAATATGGCCGAATAGATTTTTGTTTGTTCGATAGAAAGGCGTGTTCGCTTCACGAAAGTCGAAACTGAACTAACAGAAACGACTTTTCCAGTAGCCTTGTCGACAGGTTCTCTTTGTTTGTATGCGGATGAAACCCTGTTAGGGCAAATAGGTTTGTTAATAAGTTGTCTTTGTTATGTCGGAAAAATTAATAATATATCACACTTTATTTAATTGTGAGCTATTTATCACATTTAAAATCAGCCCTCGAAAATTACACCCTCAGGCTCAGCCGTTCAGCACTCGTTCGTGAGCACAGAATATAACCTCGCACTGTAATACAAGTATCTTGAAAATAATGGGAAACGCTGGAAAACTTTAAACCGCTTCGCTAATTTTACATTTCATATAAATATACAGAAATGTAAAAAAATATTTCTAAAAGAATACTTAGAAAACAAGAGAGACTCGCACGTTTTAAATAGTATGTTAGATGAATGACATCTTTATAAAATCATTTCAGTTTAATAAATTTGGAAGCTCAATTTTTTTTAGATAAAAAAGGGATACTAAAAATACCTCTGTTTGCACGATGTCATAATAACGAGTTAATCGTGACTAAAATACACGAAGGCTGTTAAAAATAGGTAGGTCTGATAGATATTTGTGAAACGCTGAAAAGAAAACTTACACAAATGGTATCATACTATTTTATATTTCAGACGGTGTATATATTATACATAATATGTGTACATGGTGTTGCCATGGGTTATGCAAAAGATTATCAATACATGTTCAGCGAGCTGAATAATAACAAAATGTGTGTGCATTAAAGAGTCAATAGGACCAATATGTATAGATCTTTTATCCAGTCTATTTTTAAAAACTCTTATGATTTACTTATATTTAAAAACGCAGATTTTATAACATGCATTTATTGGGTTTTGACAACAATTTTCGGTTGTGACACCATTATCATAACTAATATTGTCAAACTGAAACAGTCAGTATTGATAATGGTATCATAACTCAAATAACCGTTGACAAAAGTTATCGACTTGCATAATTGCAAGTTAAAGTAAATAGTTGTTAGGTTATACACATATTATATGCTTTTCTGACGTTGAAGTTAAAACTACCCTCTACGATAAATTGATATTTTTCATATCCCGTAAAAGACTAAATTTTTATTATAATTAGTGCGTATTCATAACATATTATGATATTTTCAAAAACCGAATTTCATAATCACTGGATATAAGTTCGTTATTCTGGATAATTTGATGGAAGAAAACAGCCATGAAATTCTTATACTATCTTTACACGTTTCTATCGTGAGAAGTAGTCGTATTAATAATACATTTTTTAGAAAAACATCCCGCCTTACGAATTGCTTATGCCAGTCTATCATTAATTGATTAGATTTTTTTAATGATAATTAACATTCGATATCAATCGGAGTTGAAAGGGTTGATGACATCTCACAATTTATACATCGGTAAGTACTTACTATAAAAGTATTAGCTGGAAAATCTATTTTAAGTCTGAAAATGTCAAACTGTACGTTGAAATCTTATAGAAAATTAAAATAAATTGATTCCAAGGTTTGCCATGTTCTATTTTTACATTATGTAAATATAGAATCGTGTCTGTTTTAAGATTCACATAAAACAATATAATTAAATAACAACTATCAAATTTATGCTTGATTCAAATTTTTGACTTAAATACTCTTTCATATTGATAAACGTTATAAATTTATATTAAAATTTCAACAATTTTAATATAAAATCAACGTTAAATTAAACTCTAACAAATGTTTATAATTAATTCAAGATTTAAACACTAATCAGATCGTATTAATTTAATAAATAAATATATTTAACAGTAAAATATATTAGTCTTCAGCAATCAGTAGCTGGGATGCGCATAACAGTTTCCAGCCAGATGAAACATGACGAATTTTACATCATAATTATACAATTTGTATCAGATGCCGTTTAAACCCCATGATTGCTAAGAATTTATCAATGAAATAATATAATACATCACAAATTCTAATATTTTGTATGAATGGTGAGCATGTAAGAGATACAGTTTTCGGGATATTGGCTGTTAATTAGATGACATTTTCAATAACCTTAAATGTGTAAATGAGAATGATTTCGTCGTATTTTTCGGATCCAACCATTCTCACAAACGTAACAAAAGCCAGTAAGTCCAATTTTGATACCCAAGGTATAAAATCTACTACAAGTACTAATATCTATACTCATAAATAAGCTTTTATACCTTCTTAAGTGTACTCAAAAGTAAAAAATAATTTTCA
>JAGVSQ010001141.1:554-31189 GCA_022683975.1 Rhyacophila evoluta | reverse complement strand
AATAATTCAGAATTTAAATCTAATTGAAAATAAAACCAACCAAACTTTTTCTAGGCTGCATCATATGTAAGGTTTACATATATTTATTTTTACCATTTCTGTGAACCCTATGTATTGCGTTCTCATATAAATCTAATGGCTCAATCAATTTTCAAATAATTTATTTATACACATTTACAGCTTCAATATTCTTACAACAATAAAAGTATTTTTTTAAGATTCCAGTTTTGATATTGATTTCATAACCAACGTATCAATCTACGAACTATTTAAGTTATATAATTTAAAAAAAACTGTATAAAATGCAATTCAAGCGACTTCAGAGAATTATCTTATTGTATCATGAGAGCAACTGGTTGCAAATTAAATTTGTTATCTTAAATACTGCCTGTCTTTTTTACACCATGGCGATACATTTTAGCAACCACTGAAAACATATTCCGCCACTATTCGAGATTTGAAAATTTATTTGTGAGCCTCTGCAAGTGTGCGTGACTTGCATCCATGTGTACGTCACGAAACAGCTATGATATCTTATCTCATTATGTGAGATAAGAGATGCATTATGATGAGGCGAGACTGGGACGACAATATTATTATCCAATCACATTGTTTGAAAATAGAAGAGAACGATTGTTTTATAGACTAGCCGGACTAGCGGTTTCTATGGCAACAATAACTAACAAAATCTATGAATAACCCTATAGGTACGAATCACTGTCTGCATTCAATAAATAAAATATAGTTTATAGTAATATAGCAAAAACTTTTGAGAGATTGTCGATTATATCATTACAGAAAAAATAATTGAATATATATATAAATTCGTACAATGAGATTATACTCTACCCACTGGAAACATAAATATATCTAGTAGTGTTGTCACAGTGCGAAGACGTATTACAACATATAATTATGGCAAGGTATCGTTGTTGACCATTCATTATATCAAAACATCTTGAATCCGATTACATTTAAATTGGTCACGTGTAAATTATTTTCAGTACCCATCGTATTCAAACATGTAATTTTTGGTGTAAAGCCATTCATAAAACACTTTTCTTAATATTCTGAAGCTTGTTGGATCGGTTATTATTGTTTATAAATCGTCGTTCCTCAGACGGAGCGAAGATTAGAGTCCTTAAAGGAACTGTATTATTCATAACTAATGTTAATAAAATATCTACCAAATGATTTAGGCTTACGCGTATAATATAAAATAAAAAAAACGTATAAATAAATATAAATTACCCAGTAAGTGAAAAAAAATCGGGATATCACAGGTGTTATTTAAGTCGGTGAAAATACAAATTGAATGCTTAAGTTCCATTTGGTGATATTCACTGAACTAGAGAGTTAGGCCGCGGGCACGATAGATGCCGCGGCGATAGAGCGATGGCGGCAAAACGACGGTAATAGAGATGCAAAATAGCTATAAATAGGTGAGTGAGCAAGTAAGTGTTGTGACGATAGCGTATTGTCGCGCGGTCTTATGCGAATTGAATAAAAAAGATGAGTGAAAGGTCAAGAAGCGGGTACCACATCTTCAGTGTGGGGAAATGTTCATTCAGTATTTGACGGTTAAATAGTTTGATAACTGATGAAAAATAAGGAAATCTTATCGAATTTGGGACACTGAGACAATTGTTATACTTCCGATAGCTTATACACCGACGTTTAATGCGGGATACATAACGTTAATTCGGGACTGTCCCGCGTAATCCGGGACGGTTGACAACCCTATAGTAAGTCCATAGTAAGCCTTGCGAGTCGCCGACTTAAAGTATACACGCTAACCTCTACTCCACAATGTATACACAATCATTGTAATTATAATTTAGAGTATTATGCCGTCCGATAATAAATAATACCAGATCAACGTCCGCGACAACAATCATTATACGTATTGGATAAGCCAATTATTTCCGGAACTAAAATAATATATTTACGAATAATAATGTTGCCATTACGTCAATCTCCACATACCCTCCGGTGTCAATTATTTTTTTATTGCAATGTAAAAACATAGTAACGCCACGAGCCATTTGCAAAAAACTAATACGACACGAAAAAAGAAAGTTTTACAGGGTGTGCCAGAAAGTATACAATCATGTATAAAGTTATTTTTATAATATATTCGTCAATTTCACATAAGTGCCATACGTATAATTCCTGGATTATAATATATTATAGATGTTTTGCGTTCAATGGATAATAAATTTAATACTGTTAGGTATATTTTAGTGGTGTTATAGAAAACACATATACTCATATACGTGTAAAACAATAATTTAAAATTAAAATGTAACATTGTTACTAGCCGTAAAATGTGTCCATAATTGAATCAGATATGGCTTTTTTGCCGAGTCTGTTTTTAAAGTGGAGTGAAGTTAACTTTACAATGTAAATTGATGAATATGAAGTTACCCACTCTAGAAATGGAGGATAACGATATCCACAGTGCAAAGATAGGTCTTGACAGATTTTCGTTTTAGGTATAGCTTAGTGTAGAACATTTTGGATAAAGCAAATGATGGCTGCCATTGAGGATAGCTCTCAAAATCATTATGCGATTACCCGATTTCAAGATGTCATCCACTGGGGTAAACACATATTGTTAGTCGAAGACGAATATGACATACTCTCTCGAATGCGTTACACACTCAATGAAAGAAACTGTGCGATAGCAACGTGTCTTCACTTGAACCGTTCAATATGCAAGTTAAGTTGTCTGATATTTTGCTCGTCAAGCGAATTGTAGTATTCAGTATTTTCCGGTTATACTTGCAATGAATCGATATTTATTTCGTGTTTAATTGCACTTAATTTTCAATTACAGAAAAATCTTAATTCCACAATTAAGAGAATATAAATCGGATACGAGAGAAATTGTTATGTATTATAGCAATCATATATATGATATATTATAATTCGCAAAACTCCTTATGACTTTAATATATTATGTAGGATGTTATATATTATGTACCACTATGAAGATGACGTAACCTAACATAATAAAACAACAATAATAATTATTTATATTGTAACTCAGTTGTTGTTAAAGTGAAAGTAACCGATGTACGCGGAGTCCTTCTAAAACTTTATTGATTATCTGAGCGATAATTAAATTTGCCTCCATGTTTTGTTGTTGAGGAAAACACAATACACGCGAGAAGTCATAAATTATTATATTACTTTTGCTATATAAATCAAATACAAATCTAGCAAATCTCCAAACTTTAAAAATATACAAATTTAATTGTTTTATTCCATATTTAAATTATGACGAGTTACTCATGATAATTTCTTTTAGCGTAAGACACGAATATTGCACAAATCTAAACCTATAGATGCTGCTCAATGTTGTGGGATGTAAGTACGTGTTTTTGTGTAATTATTATTCCTGTAGTACAGAGGCTCATATCATCATCAATATTTATACATTTAATTCGAATCACTTAATTGGTGCACTATGAATATCACCTCAGATTTTATATGACGTATCTATAAATATTATTTTTTTTCACCGTGTCCACTCTGAACATAGAATATATGGATCTTCCCAATGTGAAGACATGACTTGACAGATTATTTTTCTGAGAATTATTTGTCAACCCACACAAAAATGAACAGCCAGTCGTGCATTTTTGGGATTTTTAAAATCATACGGAGCCCGCAATCCCCGGATCCGGAGCATACTCGCTAACCTCTCGGCTACCAAGGAAGCAAATAATTTACAGATGAGGCTTTCTGATGAATTTCTACACATATTCAATAGATATTGGTATTAATAACTCTAAAGCTAGCTTTAAAACAACATACTATCATTTCATCTCTACAATGAAGAGATGTATTGATAGATTTTCTTGAAGGTTAGAAAACCATTTACTTAACTTTATTTGGATAAATCCTATTTTTAAACACACATTATGATAATATAATTTGTATTAATATTAATAGAATAACACGATCAAAGCTTATACATAAGTACAATCAATATTTATAAGTGCGAATTGCTCGATTGTGTACATCAATTATAAATAAATTCTAACAGAAAAAAGAATATATCATTTTACAAAATGCAGCGTTGGTAAAATCGGATTTACTTTTCCAAGAAGAGCATCAATTTCACTTACGAATATTTTTAGATTGCGGTGCAGTACGTAAGGATTTCAACATGATTTTCATTAGTGTTTATAAACATTTTGAGCAACACTGACATCCTGTTGATCCGCGAGCACACACTATTATTTATTATCTTCATATACATCAACATGTTTAGAGGCTTTCTCTCACATGGCCTCTCCCCGCTCAATAACAATATTATATCCATGTGTTAACATTAGAAAGAATGGCATATTTATATATATGTATGTAAAAACACGTTTAATTATTTTATATCATTCCTACAATGTTTTTACATTCTTTCTCGTAATTTTCTTTTTTTCGGGTGAAGTTGTGCTGAGGGGGGCAATTGATTGGTGCATATAATATTTGCGCGAATTATTGTTTTTGTAAACAAAATATGTTCTGTAAATCAATGTAAAAAATGTATACTTTATTATATATATGTATGCTAGGATGTATACAACTAAATTATCAGTGTTAAACATATATAATGAATACCAATTCCATACGATAATTTATTTTGCCAACGGCTATTTTGTTAGTGATAATTATTGATTTAGTTCTAAATAAAAAAAGTAACAAGGCGGTATTTAATTTGAACCCCCTCTCCCTGTTTTCGTAATATAATAAGAAACATTTTTTGATTTTTGTAGTTCAAATGTTTAAAAAAAATGCTCATACGAATATAAAAAATGTTGCCAGTTAATAATTTAACCTCAAAATATTTGTCAAGCGTGACTGAAAAGTAAGTTACGTGTCAAAAAGTGTCAGGGTGCTGCCCTGGCTAGAAAAGAAGTAACAGCACGGGGCTCTGGTCTAACTGCGTTACTAGTAGTAACATAACTGAGTATGTAAAGAAAGTCATACGTCATGATAAAACATTACTTTGTATACCACAGAACTTAAATTATACAGGAGATGAAAAAACTCTTTTTTTTATGTCATTAGTGAAAGTCATGTTAATCTTAAATAGTAAGAAACAAATAAATAAATTTGTTGTACAGTTTTTTCATCTCTCTCATTTCAGACCTGTCTTGGCAATGCTTGAGGATACTCCAAGAAATAGATTCAATCAATACTCATTACTAAGTCAACATATAATATTTTGCAGAGTTACACGATGCTAAATGCTTTCGGAAAATTAGAGAAAAATGTTCAATGACAGAAATGTTTGGATTGTTCATGCCCATTCCACTTAAGATGTAGCAGAATAATGCATTTGTTCCAGTTACTTCAAAGAATCGCTTTTATCAATGAATACAACCATGAAGAGTAAAATAGGGTTAAGCTTTAAGCGATATAGATTGTAGTGATTGAGAATTCTCGACTTAAATTCTCGAGATTGAGAAATCCCTTTTTAGCAATTTTGCAAATCTCGAGAATTATAGAATTTTATTTACTTGGTATTCTCGAGATATCTCGAGATTTTTAAAAATTGGTAGGAATATACTGAAATAATGCGAGACAAATTATTTACAAAATGGTTTAAAAATAATATACGTGAAAAACAATACAGCGAAAAAATCATATCATATATAAGTTATAGATATAAAGTTAAAGAAGATAAAAAGTTTAGTTCATTCTGTGTCGACGTTGTTTGTATTATACTTAATGCTGATTCACAATCTTCTTATATCAAATCAAATTAAAGATTCTTAATTTCTAATGTATTGAATAAGTTAAAAAATCAGAATTCTCGAGATTCTCAAGAACAATTTCTCGAGAAACAAAAATTTAAAATATTCAAAATTTCTCGAGCATTCTCGATCACAATCTATAATCAGATATATTATATAACTCGTAGAATTTAGTTACTTTAATATTTAGATATTATATTATTTAACGATCCACGTGAAAACCCAATATCAGGCACGTAGACATCCATTGCGCAACACGTTTGATTACCGATAGATGGTAAGCACATTTTGATAAAAACTAATTCCACGTGTCGTACAGGTGGCATTGTGCAATCAATTATTAATATTAATGTCAGGCTTGTGTGCCACATAGGTAAAACATCGTTGTTGTTTCGATACGAATTTATTAATGTTATCATCATGGTGCTAAAATTCGAGGTGACCCTCTTCAACAAATGTTTTAAAACCATATGTATATGAATATATTATTTCAGGAATATATGACAACTTTAAAATGCATTATTCTTGCAAATTAGGAAGGTTTTCAGATACCGACAGCATCCTAAAGATTATCCCACATATCAGACGACAAGAAAAAGGAGTCCTCTTGGAAATATTAATACATGGTACCTACTTAACATTCGTTGCGTCATGGTATACGAAAAAAGATTCAAATATGTACCGGCTGATGAAAGAAAATACAAATGTGTTTTTTTTAATTTAAATTTAGATAGAATAAGATACAAAATGAAAAGGCAGTAAGTTGAAGAATTTGAAATAATAAAATTATTTTCAAAACAGTAAAGTTTTATTTTAAATTTCTCACTTATTTATTAAGTTATTAAGCACGAAAAGACGTCATCCTTGGAAATCAAGCATCACCATCACAACTCACTAAATAATTATAAAAAAACACGTGTATTGCAAGATATTATATTATGGTACACAGTTCATCATGCGGATATCATTTGCATTTATCTAGGTTTAGGCATCCATATCCCGTATTTTAAACACTTAAATTATTAATTAAATACATCTTCAGTACTCCAACACGCAATTTTTATTGCCAAGTAATATAATTAACACGCGCATGTGCTTACTGACTGTAATATAGAGGCGACGAAATTAATATGAAACAAAAAAAATAAAAAGATTAATTATATTATTAAATCTCGTGATAGCAATGACATATGGAATGAAATGTGATATATGTAAGTATGAATATTCCAATTTTGATTCACATTTTTTCCATAGGTTTTCCTTGTAAATTTGTAAGCAATTTGTTGGCGGTATTGTTATTTTTGTTCGTACGTATTTTTCGCAACCGGCAAGGAGATTATAAAGTGCTTCCAGATGCATTTCTGTTTCAGATTATCGCGTCATTTCAAAAATATTTTCACGAAATTCGTTCTGGAAATAGTGTCGCTTCTTGCTGTCTGCATATACCTGAAGTTTCCAACTGTCTGCGTAACGCGTAAGCCATGTAATTGTGACTTTCGAGCACCGTAAGTAAAATATTATAACATAAGTGCGAACATTACGGAAATTCTTCTTCTTTTACCAAATGCCTTACCTAGAAGTAGGCTGGCTGTAGTGAATCTTTGATGTTCAATTTAAATAATAACGAGAATGGAAAAAAATTAGCAATGCTAAATCGGGCTATAATATGTATTATATAAATTTAAGGGCCGAAATAAATGAAAAAAATCATACTCGCTTAATACGATGAAATCAAATAGCCTCTGATCAAAAGACGGCGTCCGGAGATTTTTTTCGAAATATATTGATATCAACTTCGTAACGTTCCATTTTTGGGTCACGTACTCGGTACCAATTTTAAAGCTGAATTCACATAGAAAGAAGAAGATTTGGACCAACTCAGTTAGTATATTTTATTTATTGACTGATATTTGTTTACGGACTGAAACAACAATGCAATGAACCTAATATGAACCATAATATATATTAGTACGCATATGAACCTAACCTTACCTAACCGAATAAAAATTGGACATCTTTTTTACGGTACGTAACAGATTGAAGAGATTCATTATTTAAAAAAAAACGAAAAATACCATTTTTAATCGACCACCGATAAGTTAGGTTTCATTAGTAATGTTAGGTTAGGTTAAGTTTATTTGGTTTATTTTCTTCCAAAATTCGAGGAAGTAGAAGGTCTTCAAAAGCTGAGGAAGCAATCAACTGCATTATTTTTGCTTTTCGAATAAATGGTACTCTATCTCTATATTAAGAAAGTATCAATTCAATTTATTATCACAGCTTGTCTCCAAATTAAAATTAGCAGCATACAAAATAAACCCATTGAAAACGGTGCATCTTACGAATGCTTTCTGAGTCATCGGAGTGATGCAAATCGGGTATTTATTTCTTGCAAAATGTGCCAACCGAAATTAAAAATCTAATTTGTTTTTCACGCTAGATAACAATATTTTTCTTTGCGGTCTAGGCTTATTATTTAAGAGAAATTAATGCGAAAGAAATATCATAGCTAGGTTATAACAAAATAAAACTAAATATTTTGCAACAGTTTATTGGTTACTAGGTTAAGTTACCTCAGAATAATATTCTGACAGATAAAGCGGCCAGGCGATGGAGGTTGATTTCTTATTTATATAATTTTTATTTCATTGTCAGTAAAGTTTTTATTTAATACAGCCTCATTTTTTAACCCTAGAACCTTTCAATTTACCTCAGTTATAAATCATTGGACTGTCTTCATACATCCGTTAATTAAGAAACATTTACTTACCAGCTTATGAATTGATCATGATAACACAATTATTGGCAGATCAGAAATTTTACAATAGATAAAAATTCTATATTATAACATCAAATTCAGCTTTTTTATATTGAAATAAAAAATATGGAAATTGATGTAACATAACAAAAAGGCTTTTTCACATCCTATTTAATTTATTTTGTGAGGTGTATGCGATATTATTTTACTGTGAGTATGTCGGAACTGTAGAGATTATCGTGCGTGCCTTGCGATCTAGGGAATGCGGGTGTGATTTCCACATCTGTCGGATTAAAAAAAATCTGAAAATCCAGGACTGGATATCCATTGGGTTGACAAGCAATTATCGTGAAAAATAATCTGACCAGATATGTCTTCACAATGCAGAGATCCATATATTTTCACACTGTGTAAATCTATATGCTCCATTTTATAGGAGCGAATATGGTAAAATAAAATGTTTTTTATCTATGTTATTTTACATATAAATAAATTGAAATTCAATAAAACGAGACAGCTATAAGGTTGAATTCCTGCAGCTAAATTGAAATTGCAATGATTTAAACGTATTTTCGCATGCAAAACGTGGACTGAAACATGAACGAATTGTTAGCAAATGATACTGGTAAGTACACTACCACAGGGGCCTAGAGGTTTTTTCTAGAATTACTGAATCCGATAGACATTTGGTAAACATACTAGATACGTTTTAATGGCCCGTATGACAAATTACACGTGTTAACAAGACAGTAAAATTTTCATTTTTTGTTTTAGATTCAATCACGCATGCATGATTTTATTTTTAGCATTCGTCGTTCATTAAGTACTATGAAAAGCCTCAGCAATTAAAGGGTTAAATATATATACTGACGAAATGATGTGATATGTATGCGGATTCGTATCTATGGAGATAAAAATAACAAAGTAAACATCAGTTTCGTAAAATTGAGTCACGTTAAAAATCGCCTAGTGTGGCAAAGACCTAAATGTGTTGATTAATAATAATTTAGTGCTGTTCTACCTATAACTACAAGCGTACACCTTGTCATGGTTTTTTTTACATTATTCATGGGCAGGTGGACACCGTAATCGAATCACGTTTCTATGATTTCTCATACGAAGGGCAAGTTATTTGCCTGTCCATACAACGCTATGACTTCGCAGTGTTCAATGATATCAAATTTTATTTTATTCCATACTTATCAGCCGGTTTCATCATACTAGTAGAATAATAACCAATGATTTCTGTTTCGCTGACCATAGTGATGTCCGCCAAATTACCAACAACTGGTTCGCTCAGACCCAACCTAATTCTATTTTTGAATATCATTTCTGTATATCAATGACTAGTGAAAATGTTTTAACTGCAGTTAGTTGTACATATTTTCCAAATCAACTACAATCATTTACAAACAAGATATTGTGTTTTTACTTGGCAAAATTTTCTTTGAACTAGTAAACTTGTACTTAACACAGCGTACTAGGGTAATAGAATTATACTGTTTTCCAAACTAAAAAACTAATATTACTGTCATTCAATATCTAAAAAAATGTTAATCTAATATAACCTTATTACATATATTATATTCGCCACGAATAGGAAAATTTGAATCCCATCAATGAGAAGACATATCTAAACCGATCGCGCGACTTATCAGCATTTAGTCTTATATCCTAGATCCTCATGAATCGGTGACTTCTACTTCCGACGCACTTGAATTTATCAGCCTGACCATTAAGACGAATACAGTAATTCACAAAATAATAACAACATCCTATTATCGCAAAGTAAGTGTTGTTGGTTTTTCTTTTAAAAATACTCATGATAATATAAGTTCAAACAAAAATAGTCAAATTGTAATTACTAGAGTTAATTCTGACAAGCAGCCATCTTGGTTCAATCTTGTTAAGATTACTTCCAGTAATTTTGTATTTTAATTTTAACACAGCCCAACTATTAACTGAATACTAAATCCACAACTGTCATATCTATATTAGCTCGAAAGGCGGGCGCATTGTCAGGAAATCAAAAGTTAAATAATAGCGAACACTTGTTGTTACTAACACAACCTATCGTTCATCATTGTTAAGGTTTTTTACAGTTAAAGCTGTTACATATAGAAAATATTCTATGCTCTAATATGTCTTAAAACTCTTACAAGGTTTTGAAATTTGAAATTCGATCTGCTCGCTCCTGTTTCATATATCACCATCATTCATATGAACAAGCTTAATTATAGCACATTGGATGATATTAAAATGTCAATAGTTAGTCAGCAGAATATAACCATTATTTAAAACTAAAATTTATATACTCTACGTGGATCAGCCATTAGTGTGCTATATTAGTTCATCGTGGATTATTCGTTACAGTTATTGTGTTCAACCTTGAAGTGGAAACGGATAATATCTTTGGCATATCAAATGATTCTTGCGAGCCGGTACGAGCCCTTTTGGTACACCACTATCCGGTTTGAGTTTCTTATTCATGGTCACTCTTGCACTGTGTCAATATTGCCCAACGTCCACGTTTTAACTGTTATTATATATTTGTAAATTCGATATTGAAAAATGTGTTTTATTAATGTTATATCAGCACACGTAAAGTTGAACTAATTTTACAGTTTTGATACATACCGAATTAAAATTTGTATTGTCCAACTATTTCATATAATATAGTACACGTTTTATATTTAGTGATTTATTTAAATCATATATATACTTTTTATTAATAGTCGAAACTCGTTTCACTAAGTAGTACAAATGTTTAAAGCATGATGATTTTAATAGATTCAGAGATTACTTGATGGCCTAGAGGTAAGCGTGTGTGCATCCCAAGTTAATCAATTCAAATATGCCAGATTAGATGACCAATGCGATGACCATTTCTTGTGAAGAAAAATCTATTGTAAATTTTCACACTGTATACACTTAATGAGGCGTAGGACCTTCACCAGAAGTGCCATACTCAATGCAGAAGTATTAACATTTTGTTTATAACGCAATAATTACAAAGCAGCAAGTAGGCTGTGCCTGCGAACTTTACTCAAAACAGTAACCGTAATTTGACGTAACTGTGAACTCGATAAAAATGACAACGTGCGGGAGATTCTATACATGTATTACAAATGATTCTCAAAGATATATTTAGGAAGTTAATACATCAAATTTAAATATGTGCTTTTGTTAATCAAATAAAAGAATTACAACCGTTGAAAGCTAGTGGATATGTGCTGTAGGGAAAGGGTTAATTATCTGTCTATGGGTTAAATTCGACGAGACGAAATGAAAAAAGTATGCACGGACATCGAAATCTTGATACGTTATTAATATACATTTCGCGTCGTGACTACCCTCACACGTTCCCAGCCCGCTGGTCTGCATCAGCAGTCGGAGACGGAAATAGTCCACCACCACGTGACTCCCGCTTTCGGCTTCGTCTGACACTGGGATTCGAGCGGCGCAGGGCTCGAGGGGGAAGCGGCAGAGTGCGTGGCGTCGCTCTCCGCGATGCACTGCTCTAATATTTAGGTCAAATACTGAATGCTTCTGAATAAATAGGTATGTAAGATTCGCAGGTCAAAAGTGCATTATATGAAATATCAATTTCACTCGAATGAAACGTGAAAAACGAAATAACCCGCATACTAATTACGATAGCATCTGCGTATTGTTTGAAGAATTTGACGGACGCAGTCCCTGAAAGTATAACCCTCCCTTACATCAAAAGCCGTATCCCGTATATCACAGTAAAACAATGTAGTTTTCACGAAGCGCCGGGAATGTTCCAGAAAATATTAGAGAAATGATTGTTTGACTTATTAGACATGCTGTCACACGTCTTTGATTTGAAACAACATATTTAACAGCACATCAATTTTCATATGCAGCGAAATTGTGCACTATTATCTCTTGGTATTGAGAAGACTATAAATTAACATTTCCCATAGAACTGCATGGCAAGGCTACTGTTATCATGCGACATGAATACAATATTAATGAAAATGCTATCACATATCTAACATCTCCTTGTTGATTGTTATTCAGAATATTTCAGTATTGAGCAATGAGGTGAAAGAATGATTCAAACTTAAAAGTCCAATGATCTGCAATCATTCCGGGTATTTTACAATTGTTTCTTTGATGCTGGAAAAAGCAGCTACAATTGTCAGCTCCAATGGAGGAATCTGGGAAAGTGGAAGCGATAAAAATACCGTGGTTGTATTCTAATAGTATGGAAATTGCACGATTTCCTTTCTCTGGTCGGCAGTCAGTAAGAAGAAGATTTCTCGCAAATAAGAGTTCTTGATACAATTTATTTCACGGGAGTTTTATAATGAATCAGATTTCCGATGATAAATAACTAAACATGATATTTTATAAAAACTAATAAACACTACGGCTATCTATTGTAAATACGTTTTCCGTCAATATTTTACGAATCTAGGTAACAAAAATATGATAAAGTTTTATTATTACTATTAGCAAATAAAACCTTAAGATTTTTTTAGAACATAGTAACCTTGTTTATCAAACCAGAGGTCCGCTGGTGAAATCTGCGGCTTAGTGGTGCATGAAAGGACACGACAAATCTGTGGGTCACTATTTCAAAACCTGCCGTGGACATTTTTTTACGAGTTGACACGTTTTTGCCACGCAGTTTTTATAGCAATAAATTTATAACTGCCTGGTGCATTGTTGTGCAGTAATATTACATTGAGAGTGGCTGTAAGTAGCCAGCAAATCTCACTCATGAGACAAAAATATCATAGCCATCATCACTAAGGTCATCGATAATCATCAGATAAAATCGTGTAAATGCAATTCGTAACTAACATAAATTTTTCACAGATGAAGGTAATAGACAGTTTGTATTCTTACTTGATATTAATTTTCGGGAAAAAAGGATAATGATATGAATATGATTTGGAAAGTATATTATAGGGTTCGTTTTGATACAGCCCGTTTCCCTCTTAACTCTCTCTCTCTCTATCTTACCCATGAAGTTCTTCTCCTATCAGTTACTTTATTGCGCAACACCATTACACTACCTAAGTGATATACTATTGGTTTCCTAACATCTCCGACCAGAGGTTTTTTTTCCAAGAGTTTGTTGAGCTATTTGGTCTGGGTAGATTATATGTACATAATCCATTACCATGTTTTTTTCAATGAAATGATTTTACTATATGAGTGTTTTTAATGGCTAATTAGTTAATATAAAAAGTGATCAGTGATACACGCATACAAAAGACAGTCAATTTTAATGACACTACTGTACCAATATATATTTGAAACAGAAATTTTAGAAATTTAGAAAATCGATTTTATAATATGAATAATTAAAAATGACATTAGCAGAATCTTAAATAAATCCCGTGAAAAAAGACTATAAATATAATGTGTCGTAAATGTATACCTTTATTTGAAGTCCTATTTTTTTAAGTTATATGAAACACAGTCCTCACAAGATTGAAGAATCCTCCTTATTGTATAAAAATTACGAGAGCTCGATTACTTTACGTCGGGATTAAAGACATTAGGAGTCCAAAACTATATGGAATATTTTCAAGATAATTAGTGAATCCATTCGTAGGATGAGTACACCAAGACTCATTCAAACATTTTTAGATGTAAATGGTAAATAGTAGGTACATTTATTTACTCCCTTTTCTCATATCATACTATTGAAATGTTAAAACACACATTTGGAAAGATAATGCTACGATATAATGAGCATTTTTTAAATCAGATATCGATAAAAAATATCGATAAACGAGCAAGTGGAGTGAGAAAATAAAGGTTGTGCATAACGGATATAGGAAAAAAACGTGGACCCAAGTGGCAGAAACCCCTCTTTTAATTTACTTAAGCAATTTCTTGATTAAAAAATAACAGCAATTTTATCTCTTTTTGATACATTTTGATATCATTTTTTCAACAATCATTATTCATTTTTAATTATAACTAATTACTGTGAGAATGTCTTGAATTACAAATTTATTTTCGCCAGTTGAATTTCGAAGCCTGGTTAATTTCATATCTTGCTAAGTATTTTCGTTGATTTTTATCTCCTGCAGGTAGCCAAAGATCATAGGTTTCCAAAGTGCGCGGTACCACCTCGCTGTAGGCGCTGAGGCCGTCTAGGGGGGCGGTAGTGAGTTTAGAAGCATTTGGGGGGTTCTTAGGCGGTCCAGAGGTGGCGTTCAGATATTTGGTGGGAGCTGGCTCATTGCAGAAGAAATTGAAAACAACTTTTGTTAACTTTTAGAAAGGGCGATGAGTAATTTCGGCTTTTTTTCGAAAAGATAGGTAAAAAAATATTGGGAACTTATGATATTGACTGAGGCCGGCGCCACACTCGTAATGTTTACGTGTGAAATAGCACGTGCCAAAATCAGAGTTCATATTTTCAAATAGTTCATAATACTTTAAATTGTCGGTAGCACAGAAGTTAGCTTACGCGTCTTGCAATACGGGGAATACAGATTGGATTCCTGCATCCGTCACATTTAAAAAAATCCAAAAATACAAGACTGGATACCCATTGGGTTGAGAAACTGGCTGAAAAACCATTCTCGTATAAAATAATCTGTCGAAGCACTTTCAGAGTGTAGATCGATATGCTCCACTTTCGGAGCGAACATGGTGTAAAAAATAAACTACAATACATTAAAAAAACGCAATTAGGAAACATAAACTTATCGACTTCATTTCATATTTTTTAATAAATGATTTATACTTTTAACAATACAAAAATTAAATCCATGTGATTCAAAACTTATAGGACTGTAAAAAGAAACATTGGGACATGAACCAGCATTGAAAATAAGTTAAAACGACCACGGTTATCTTTGAGACTAATAAAAAGTATTATCCCGATTTATATCAATATTGATAGTATTGTTAGATTATGTACAAGACTTATAAACGCCGATGCTATTGAATGGTTGTATTAAGTATTTCGCTAAATGTTACGGTGTTAATAGTGATTAGGTATAGTGTATTATATTAGTGAAAAATGAGCATGATATCCCGAATAGGATGTAATTTCCGCAGTCCAGGTGAAAGCCCGTTTACATCACTTGATCGCCTGTCATTGTCCACTGTCCAGTGACCCAGTAACTCGTGCGATCGATCATACAATAATCATTTGGAAGGATATTCCGCAATCGATTGACATAATAAATACAAAATCTATTGTCACATTGTGTTTACAACAATAGTTTTCAAATTTTTATGGACCCAGTTTAATGGACTCGTTTATATTTTATTATCTAGCAACGCAATGCCCACCTGCTTATACTATATCATAAATAGGATATTGCAACAATCGGTAGCAACACGCAAGTTAAATTAAACTATCCGTTTCAGATGGAGCACATTATGAACTCAATCGACGCAGGTATCAAGCGAATGAATATGTTTTCCTGAAAAAATCTCATTGATTGATGTGAATATAAATATAGTGCTTCCCATTGCAATGTTGTTGTCTATGGATACATACATTGTGGAAGTGTAATCTTGTCTATTGCAACACCAACACACGCGCGTCCTTACATATAAACGCATGTCAAGCCAGCGTAGGATTGAAAAGTTGTTATTAACCTTTTTTTACGATTTTTTTTGCGAATCTATATAACATCGCTTACTTTATATTAACCATTTGGCTGAGGTACAAAAAACTCGTCACCGTGCTTGACGCGTGTTGGGTAAGTCATGTTCCGACACGAGCTCGTGATAACCGCAGTAAATCGGTTAAAAACTAAATAGTTTTGATCACTTTCCAAGGTGTAGCAGTATATATATAGTCAGTGTAGCAAGGAGGTCAAAGATGACCACGGGCCAAAGGGCTACGAATTACTTTCGAGGACTGGAAATCACTTTCTGCAAAAAGTGAACAGCAGATAGTTTTAAAATCCAGATTGCTGATATAGGATATTTTGCGTTATCCTGAACAAAGCCATCCCACTAAAGAAACGCAATCAAACTTTTTAAATTGTCTTTTTTTGTAGACAAAAAAATATCATGGATTTTCAAGCTCGACGCATGGATTTTAGATGAATTTATGTCTTTTACCTTACGTTTTCTTGCTTACATAGAACAGATAATGTATTATATTCATCTGATAAAATAATTTTAGCACAGTGGTGACAGATGGAAACCGTATGAGTAATTAATCGATAGTAATAATAATATTGTGAACTTATAGAGAAATCTTACACTACAAGTCAAGACAGTTGATGTTGATTTGACCATGAAGAGTGTGAAAATGTAATGTTAACTTCTTCTATCAAAGGAACTACCAAAGAATATGAATGTAAATTTATTACAAAAATTTTGAAGAGATACCATCATCCTCGGCTATTTTTATAGTGTAAGTGAAATTTGCAGCATCCAAAGTATAACGAGTTTTTTTTATAACTGATGGATTAACAAGACACAACGTTTTGATAACTCTTTTATTTATTTGACTAGTATGTTTATATCGCCCATATAAAGAGAAAACTCTATAACTGCATATTATGTATTATTTACCTTTTGTTTTTTCTTTTTACTGTACGTAAAAAGTGCAATCGGTTAAGTATCTTTAATATCAAAAACCTCATGGTGAGAATTTCTAATCCAGAATGCCTAACCCCTTTAATTATTCTGAATATATATCTGCTCTAAATTGATATGGATCTACGGATCCACACAATGGACTCATATTCACCGATCGACAATCAGTCAGACAATCGTCAAGCTCGCTGAGATTTCAGCCCTCAATATTAATTTTTAATCCACAGTTTTACGCGCTGACCAGAGAGATGAATATAGTACATTACGGTCATTATGAACATTAATGTTTTTATCTTTTCATATGGAAAGTATTTATATAAACACGTGAACAATTATTCAAATAGAGTACATTTTTTACGTTCTGAAATATGTTTATATTCCACTTCATTTGTGGCGAGATTTGAACTTGTAAACTTCAATTATGAAACGTATTCACTTTTGGTAACCGACTGACCGAGAAGACTTGCAATAACAAATAAAAAAAAAATACTAAAAATATTGCATCGTCAGTCACTGATGCACCTCAACTGCATCCTAGCCAAGCCGCATACGTCACAAGGCACACTCACACACTCTCGTCGAAACGTCAATACTACGATGACGCACACCAACGCAGCCGTAACTATGTCAGTAGTTGAATACCCGGCCACAAGGACAAATGGCTCTTCTATGAGTAAATACTACAGCCGCTGAGATATGAAATAAAATAATGGACAATAAAAATATTTATAGTACATTTTAGCTGTAACGTTTTTACGTTTTGTCAAACATGTATATAAATAAACATCGCTGATTACCAAACAGTAGCGTCCTGTGGCGATCTACGATTAACTCTAATCGACTGTATTGGCACTCAACGGTATCATCTAACGTTTAATTCATTTTTTACTTACACTAATTATAACACTCATCATGAAGTTGTATATTTTTTACTAAAATCGCTAGTTAGCCAATCGCTCTACTTTTTAAACATTTATTCATGCATTTTAAAAATCATTTTACAAGTAATCTGCCATTTTAAGTAAAAAAATAACATCTTGTGTGTAATTCCCTATGTAGAAATTGTGTTTCTACTTAGCAGGGCAGTTATACTGACAATGTAATTTACCTTTTAAAATCTAACTGATTCCAACAGCGAAGAAGAGAGAATGAATAAGTAATGTTCTATCTATCAGCACAATGTAACCAAGAATCGTGAGAGGTATCCTCAGTACGTTTTTGGCATCTCTTGTAGTGTGTATGACGTTCGTTACATCACAGTATACATTTGACAAATCGTGGATTAAGTAATTAAAATACACCCAGATAAACAAGTTAACCTGTAATGCAGTAGCCTGATCGTAATTAATTCAGTACAAAGTATGATACAAGCACACGCGCTATATACTACAGCAGGATGTTGAGGAGTATTTTTAAAGCACTTTTGAAGTGGGATTGATGTTTGTTACACCACAGTATACACTCGTTAGATAATATAGAAATCAATTATGATTTGTCCGAATATTCGCGTATACAAAAATGTGTGAACTTTGTAAAATATATTATGTAATGTAGCACGTGATTTTAACTGATTTGGTATTAAGTATAATATTATAAGCTCATGCACTATCGAGTGATTATTATTATACCGAATCGAGTAATAATTTGCTCTCAAAATATGCGTTAATTAAGTTTGTTTAATAAAATGGAGATACAACAATTTATTATGAGGTCTTCCATAATTATAATTGTATTTTTTACTATTATTTTTATTATTATTATTAGGAATGTACTAAAAAGGTATGAAAAGTAAAACCGGTTTCGGTTGGTAGTCAGTTTCTAAGGTCGTCCTCAAGCAACGATAAGATTAGACACGACTTTTTACGAAAGTGTAAACACGCAATATTAATTATTAATTATAAATTGATATTATTACTAGAATCGGTAGAGTTAATGTTTAGCAGGCATACTTCATGTACTGTATTAATTATAAAAATATTTTACGGATAATAACGGAGTACAAATTTAATTTACTCGAGCAGAAAAACTGTTAATACTAATCGACAGTTATAGATTTGAATCCCGCAGTTAGATTAAACATCTAAACATTGTATTTTATTAAATGCATTTAGATTGAGGACACGATCAATTTGTGTATTTTTTTTTACCATGTCCGCTCCGAAAGTCGTGCATATGGATCTATACAGCGTGAATATGTACGCTCCGGAGATGAAGTATATGAATCTCCGCAATGAGAAGACATGACGCACCCCCAGTAGTATACCATCGTAAGTCTTACCGCAAGTATGACCGCAGTTAATCTAAAAAAATTCTTCAATTCTAGAAGAACATTGGAAAATTTCTACAAAATTTATTTAGCGAGACGTATACAAAACTTCAGTATGCTTTAAATGATTTGACTAAGATGTATAGAATAATATTCCAATTACTATGATATAACAATGCCCATCTTAACTATTTAAGAATCTTTAATCTATCACAATAAAAAATTAACACCCTAAAGTCATTACACATTAAGTCAAGTATATTAACATCGATTAAAAAGTTTGTTTTTTTCTCTCTTGAATATGTGCCAATTTTAACAAACGACAGTGTTTTTCTGGGAAAACGATGCCTTGAAAGATTATTTTTCCAAAAGAATTAGCTGTCAGACAATTACTCAACCCAATGGCAATCGAATCCTGCATTTTTATATATTTTTTAATCCAGCAGATGTGAGGATCTGCATGCTAACCTCTTGGTTACCAGCGAGACTTATTTTGAAGCCTTATATTTGCATTTATTTTAAAATGGCAATTTTTGGGAGATTACACTCATATTGGCACGTCATGTGAGGAATAAAGAGTTTTCCATAAGATTTATAAGGAAATCTTAGCTGATACGTGGATGAATGAATGGGAGCCGCCCAGATGAGATTGAAAAAATTAGCTGGCCGTGGAGAGTGAATGGATGCTTAGAAGACAATTTTCTAAATCAAAATGAATTTGAGCGTCTTCTCATTCCATCAAATCTTAATGGTTTCATTAACGCAGAAATTTTTTCAACAAATCAATTGAAAGTGTTTCCTCGTGAAGGAAAGGGGTATATTAAAGTAAAAGTCAGTGAATGAAGTACTAGAAACATTATTTTGAATTTAGCATAAAATAGTTCGTTAAGTTTAGTTAAGTTAAGTCTACCAAGAATTGACAATGGATACATTAAAAGAGTGACGTATGCATTCTGATTTTCGATAGACTTTTGATTTTATTGTATAATATTGATCATTGTCAACAATTGAAAGAAGTTTTTAGTACTTATTTGGTATTGTACATTATTTCAATGCGAGAAAAGTTTTTCTTTTATTCGAAGAATCGTCAATCCTACCAGCTGACAGTTTCTAAACGTGCCATCTAAACATCAATCCACCATTTTGGTTCGTGAATAGCATTACTCAGAAATGGCTTGGCTGAGGAAAAAGTGACTAGCCCCGACCTATTTGAGAGTGTTCTCGTATTAATCGCACATGTGCTTCGATATATTGTCCACACTATTTGCACGAACTTAAGTTTTTCCAACATCAAATGGAAAACCGTGTGTCATAAGAAAACTACGAAAAAATAATATGCAATATCATAGATAAAGGAGCACATAGTTTTGGAAGTCATTGCTTTCTTTGTAAAACGGTATTAACATAATTAACGGAACAAAACTAGCTTACTATTGACAGCGCATATTTTATTTATTTTAACGGAATCTCTCCGGTGGCCGAGAGATTAGCATGCACGCCCCGCGTCCGGGGAATACGAGTTTGATTTCCACATCTGCTGGGTTTTTACATAACCACTAGATTTAAAATGAAAGACTGGGTACTCATTAGTTTAAGCAATTTTCGTGAAAAATAATCTGTAAAGACATTCGCGGAGAACCATTTATTTTACTTTTGTAGCGGACATCTTCACACTGTGTATATCCATATGCTCCACTTTTGGAGCGGAAATAGTACATAGCAACGCACAATAGGAGGCTTTTGGCGTATTATCTACCATGTAAGTAATGATATCTTATAATACATATTTTATACTATCGTCAAAAGCTTAAGATTTTTTCAATATTTTTAATTGTTTAAATTATTTTTATAATATCACACTACTTATTTTATTGTAGAAACAAGATAACTCTGCTTTTCAAATTAATTTTCGGATAAATGTAAGTTATGACGATTACATTCAATGAGCGATATAAGTTATTATTTTACGGTAGGCATAGGATTTTTGTCCGTGTATACTTAGAAATAATTGTTCTCGTACATACAATTTTAATAATAAAATACTAATGACTGGAAATGATGCTAGAATTAGATTTAAAGCCAAAACATTTGAAAGCTCTTGTACTTGAATATACATTCTGAAGATACCGATGCAGGCGCGAAAACTGTGTCGCAAATAAGATCCGTATAAATGATTGCAAACATTTAAAAATTTTTTTTTGGATTTAGCAAAATTTGAAGATGCGAAAAAAATCAAGAAAATATGATTTTGGCTGATGACATTTTATCACTTTCAGGAGTATAAAGGAGTATGGACGTATATGCACATATTATACAGTGAGAAAAAAGAAAAAAAAGCTCTTTTTATAATTATTATGATTTGGAAAGAAACGAAAGATTATTTATATTGTTGTTCACGAAAATACATAAAATGTCACATTAATCAGTCATATGCATTCAAATTCGTTCCCGAGTGCTTATTTGATTCCAAAATGGGAGAGGTCGCCTACATGTAGTAATGCTATACACATTATTACTAATTTAGAATAATTTTTCAGTTTATTGTGGTCATTTTTGGAAATAGAAAAGGGTTGCTTACAAATCGGCATATCCAATTCGATTAATTTTATGATATTGGCTGAATTGATGGCAGTGAAGATTTTAGTGTTTAAAGCATGAGTACATAAAAATTAACTCATTTATAAAAGAGTTAATATACTATGTTGACTTGGTTATAGTGGAATATGTAGCCATGGTTATGTCAGTATTTTTTTATGGATTACAGTTTTTCTAAGCATAGTGCAATGTTCGTCGACCGTAGACACTCCTATCAGTCGATCACGCTCGCAAATGGTCGTATGAATAATAATTTATTAGTATGTAATAGTATTACGTATCTAGTATTTTATTTTATTTAACAGGTATCTCGACAAACCGGCGAATTAATAAATTCGAGCCCTACGCAAAAGGTGAAATCGGACGCCAGTGGTTTTCAATACAGCATCGCGAATTGCATGCTTGTTTAGTGACATATATATTTATTTAACCAGGACGGCCAAGTTGGATATACATTTAGGAATTCATGAATTTGGTGGAGTTCAACTCGGTTTTAACGCGTATGTTCGTGACAACAATACGGAAATAGCAAGGAAATACAAGTATATTACATTTGCATTATTCCCTTCCTCTCTTCCGATTATAACAAGGAAATATGAGTTAATTAATTATCTGATGACGATTGTTATCGATAGACGTACGAATGTTATAGAATTTGTTTTTATTTTGAGGTAGGAATTTCCATAAATTTTCACATAATGATTTTTATCTTACAATATATCAATGTATCAACCTTGTTTAGGGAAAAGACATTAACTCTTTTTTTTAAAGTAGTATTATTTGAAAACAAAACTAAATAAACGTTCTGTCAAATGAAATCGAGCCGAAAATGCCAAATTATTATTGAAATTTAGCTTTGATTAAAAAAAGGACCTACCAAATTTGTGTTGGGGAAAAATAAATTAAATATCATTCACGGCATTATTGTCCTGTGAGGGTTAATGTCTTTTGTCCAAATAGGGTCAATATCAGGCGGAGTACTATTTATAAGCGCAAGTATGCTTATGAATTGCTCGGATTCGGAGATCAAGTTTTGAATTAAGTTGATAATAAAATATAAGTACGTTTTTACGTGTATTTTCTCGTTTTTACGTATGACTGATGGATTAAGCGACTGGCTGACGAGTACTCGAGAAAAATAATTGATCTAGATAAGAATTCACAATGTAGAAATTCGTTATATTCAGCCAACATGAATAATAAACGTATGTTATAGCGCTTTTCAAAAGCTTATTATTAAACTTTTATTCTCTCTGCTACAAGTGCGATGTCTAACAACTAATTCTCTTGAAAAATCAACCATTAAATTGCGCATATTCTTAATTTTAGAGTAGAAATGGTGAGATAACATACATACATGCAACGCTATTAAATTAACACAATATGTCGTTTACATAATAAATTTATATACAATCCGCGACCCTGACGTTTGAAACACCGTGAGCATATACGTTATCTTTTAAAATCACACACTGCATATATTGCACGCGGTCCTCCAAGGCCTGAATTCGAATCCGCCGCGGGACATTTCAACTCCCTTCTAATACACGCCATCTTAGAAACTATGTAAAACAGTAGACTGACATGCCTTGTCCATAAGTTGCACCTTATTGCAACCACAGTATATCTTATATGCGACTTTGTTTTTTTCAGGAATATTTTCAAAACACACAAAGCTCTATGAGTAACTATATTTAACACCTCCATTGAAAAATCAGAGTATTATTTTTTTAAGTAAATACATATTCAGAACATATATTTTTTTACAAATAACATGTCAAAATTTGGGACACTTAGATAATATATCTTATATTAAATTTTTTCAATATTTCTATTGACATCAACGGTCCAGGGATGGACTGGAAATTCTTTAAGGATCTCGCTTAGTCTCAGAGCTATTGGTTTGCAGTAATACGGAGAAAAGAAAGATTTTTATCAGTCCTGTGAAATTATTTAAAGCTAAAAATCGACAAGATCTTTTTTTATCATACACCCGAAATAAATAAGATGAATTTCAAAGGCAACAATCTACAGAATGTTGAATAATCTACAGAATTTGTATTTATGTACTGACTTGATTTGAGAGTTATTTTTTTCTGAATATAAAAAAAGGCTTGTCCGTCCAAGTCTTATTTTAACAAGGGGCTAGTGCAAATCCCTCAGAATCCCCGTCAGCCCATCCCTGCATAGGTTCTGACTAAAATTAAAGGGTTTTTTCAGGAGTAGCCGGAGAAGAACCGTAAGCATTGCGGTAGTAACATCATACGAGTGTATGCGTTATTTGAATAATGATAAATAATATTTTAGTTTTTCAACTCGAAGGCTGAGTTAACTACAAGATGTTTTTGATTAAGTTACGGATTGGTGCCATGACCTAGGCGGATACAAAGCCACTGGAGGGTGTCAAAGAATCCCACAGGCAACATGTGTTCACTATATGCTCCACGTAGGAGAGGAAATGAAGACATAAGAAAAATGATAAACTTTCTTTATTTTTTTATGCCACGTCTTTCACATACTTTTGGATATTTTTGAATATTTAAGGATATGTAATTGTTTTATACTAAGTACCTTGCAGGAATTAATACATCTACTATTTAGACTGTGAAAAGGAAAAAGGACGTAAGCCATAAAAAATAAATTTTACAAAGGCACAAATAACCTTTATTTGATGATTTTGAGCCAAAGTCAAAATATTACATAAAAACAACATTGAAGTGCCTGAAGACTACAACTGGTATTTTATTTACTCAATATGATATTAATTCAATAATTTATTTGAGAAAAACCAGTAAAATTAATTAGATGAAAGCCCTTTTTCCTAGTCGAAAATTTTATAGGCCATCCTTTTTTTAAGCCTACAAGATAAATTTAGACACTAATTCGACATTTTAAGCTTATATCCTTTTGATGAAACGTGTATTAAGTTGTATAAATTTAGATTATCAAAAAAAGCTGTTTTTAAAAATTGAAAGTTACGTTTTTTTCTCTCCACAGTCGATATGTTCTTGTTCTTTATAGTTGACGTATCATCGTCTGTTATTTGTGGGTCGATTTTGTGACATTGAGGCAGAAATTTTTCACCGCGAAAAAGACATGAAAATTATAAAGCCTGTTTCACACATGTTTTACAATAAAACAGGCTAGTCATATTGTTTGTTAATATTAATTCGACAAGCAGTTCGTTCAACTCAAACGCGTGTATGAAAAGATTGTCTCAAATTATGCATACGATGCATTTTTTTGCATTGCGCAAAAATGCATAGCCCGTAGCACATTTAAAATTAATACAACATGTATATTAACACGTAAAAAATATAATGTATGATTTATATTGGTATTAAATGGCGCATTGTTTGTTATATTTCATCATTGCAACCGATATTAGTCAGTAAGAATAGATTCTCACCGTTTTGGTGATTCATACATTACTTAACCATTTCAGTGACATTGTACTTTAAATCGACGATCTATCTTATGCGGCATTTAAAGTTTCACATATCAATGAATTAATAAGATTCAATTAATTGATAACATTCTACCTATAAGTGAAACAAATGGATTCCCGCAATGTGTACTGCAGAAATGAACTATATGAATCTCCACACTGTGAAGACTTAGCCTAACAGATGAATACATTATGTATCCACACTTGCATCTCCTGATTAAAAAAGTCGTGAAATTCAAAGCCGAAAACTTCACTCGCAACCATACAGTCTAAAGTCTAAACATTTACAAAGTAAACTTCGATAAGTAATTTAAAATTTACTTTATATCAAAAAAATATTTACAATATGGTATGTATGATAAATATGAAATTGTTTTATACAATTAAATCTGCATAAAAAACATATATTGTATTTTAAAATTGTGGTTCTCAATCAATTTTTGCAAGTAGATATTAATCTATGTTAGGAATTCTCAATCTGTGATACATAAACATGTGAACATTTGTTTCGCGACCTTCAGGACTAAAGTGCACGAGTTTACCTATTTGGCCAGCGGCGTGATAAATTAATCAATTCTACTTAATAACGTTGTTTGCTAAATTCCTTACACATTCAAACTCATTGTATTTTTTTTTGCATGCTGGGCATCTTAAGTTTGTCACTTTTAGAACTTAAGAGATATCGAGAATAAAGGAAGATACAATCGAATGCCGTTATGACGAAGCTCGTGGGACCACCCTTTTTGTTTCGTTACATTGAAATTTCGTGATAAAGGAATGTAAAATAGGTACATCCCTTATCTGGTCCCCTGTTATATGTTTGTTATACTAGAAATTTCGTTATTTAGGTATTCTTCATAGTGGAATTTGACTGTATAGTATAGGTTATAGACTTAAATAGTTTCAATAAAACAAAAGCATCCATGATATTACCATCAAATAACAATAAATGACAATATTTTTGCAATGATTAATAGGTTAGAACAATATTTTGTTTTGTTGGAACAAATATTTCTTCATAATATTTGTGTTTTATCTCAACAGAATAAAAATTAAGTATAT
This sequence comes from Rhyacophila evoluta, assembly GCA_022683975.1. Taxonomy (NCBI): domain Eukaryota; kingdom Metazoa; phylum Arthropoda; class Insecta; order Trichoptera; family Rhyacophilidae; genus Rhyacophila; species Rhyacophila evoluta. Next base: position 4,733 of record JAGVSQ010001141.1, on the reverse strand, counting down.
CGACGGTGGAAAGGAAAAAGGACGCAAGGCACATAGAACAAATTTTGCAGAAGGCATAAAAAACGTTTATTTGATGATTTTGAGCAAAAGTTAAAACATTACTTAGAAACAACTTTAAGTACCGGAAGAATAAAACTGCTATCTTATTTACTCACTATGATATCAATTTTATTGAGCTATTTAAGAAAAACCGATAAAATTGATTAGGTGGAACCCCTTTTTCTGGTCGCAAATTTCACAAGCCATCCTTTTTTGAAAATTAATAGCTAAATTTAGACACTAATTCAGAATTTTTAGATTACGTCCTTTTGATGGAACGTGTATTAAGTTGTATACATTCCGATTATGGAATGAAAGCTATTTTGAAAAATTTAGGGTTACGTCCGTTTTTCTATCCTCATTCGATATGTAATGTAAATGGCGTATTTATGTTTTGTATTTTCTGTAGCTTATGTAAATAATAAAACATTTCAAGCCGCGAAATTCCAATTGTTAAATTAAAAATAAAGTTTGAGCATCCTCGATGCAAACTAAAGACACGTTGACACGAAGTCGATCAGAAATAAGCGATTGCGCAATGGTGACTGTGTCGGCTTATGTAAACAACGCCCGGGGTACTCTAGACGCCAAAATTGCATGTTAATTATATTTTTTTTTATTAGTATTATAAATCCTGTCCGTTATTACTTATTATATTTATGAGACTGTGTGTAAATTTCTTAATTTATAAATTTGTAATCGATTATGATAATATTTGTCGCTGGATTCTGCAGATCAGTGAGCTTAGCTGTCCACTCAAATTAGGTTTAGATATTTTTAATTACTTTTTTATTGCTTAGAATGATGAAATTAAAATATCATATTGTAGAATACGTGCATATAATAGGGCAAATTCTTTCTTTGATAATTTTGTAAATTTCAATATTATACCACAGGCACATGATTCTCGATATTATATCAAGATATTGACCGATTAGTTAGCTGTAATTACTGATATCGAGTACAATAAAACAAAGCCTCCTATACCTTAAAACAGAATTTTTACAGGAAATGAAGCAAAATCTCTATTGTCACTATTATTTTATCAAATTCTATTTGTTTTTAGTAATGTTATACATATAATAATGTAAAATGGTTTTTTTACTGTGTTTATAGAGATTTTTATTTCATTTTCAACGAGCTATTGTTTTATCATGAGCGATTTATATTTAATAAGTTAATTCTTGAGTATCTACTTACTAGAATGTAAGCATGCAAGAGCTAAACACAACCGAAATGTGTCTTATACAATTCTCATAGTATTCTCACGTAATTCTCACACACTTTACGTTTAAAATTAGAATATCCACAGCTAGTAGATGAGAATTATATCGGACACATTAGGGTACTTTAATGTTACATCGCTTGTATCCGTTAAAAATATTCGCTGGCAGGGTTTATCATCCTTCCCGAGAATAAATCCTTTATTTTAATAATGAGTATAAAATATAATGTTTAAAGCTCAATATGGAATTAGACTAATGGCAAGTTTGTCAGTCGTGGACAAGCAAAAGTGTTGAAGCAGCACATTGTCCGGCCCCTGTTTTTAATGTAAGAATCTGGTGTTACGAACGGTACTGTATCCGGTCAATTTTCCGTGATGTGTCGGGACTTACACCTACATAAATGTATTAACTACAACTGCTATTCCAACAGCTGGACATATTAAATTATTGCCATACAAATATTATATAATATTATGGTTCATTTACACCAAAATGAACTTAAAGACCGAATTGATATCATGATGTAGGTAAAGCGGTATTTAAGTTATATTAAGAATTTGCGGAGGACAGAAGATTATCTTAAGTCATGGCTTAGGCACAAGAAACGCCAGCCGGGGTGCGATGGTTTTGGGGTTCGTATAAATGTTTTATTAAAAGCCCCTTTTCAAAACCAAACTAGCCTAGAGACACCATATTATATCCTATATTAGACTCTGGCTTACATTTAATTACAATTTAAATGAATTACGAATAACAGGTAAAGAAATCCTGTTATAGATTTTAGAATATCGGTAGTCAAAAACATAAAAAAAATGACAGGAAGTCAATGCAAAGTACGGGGCGTCTCCGGCAGATGTCGAGATGATCAAGATCCGCCATATTTTATTATTGAGATCAGATCATTGATCAAACAATTCTGAAATACGTACTCAACAAACTCGCAAAGAATATAACAAAAAAACTAACGGGAATTATTTTACCACGAGATCGGAAAGGTGTGCTTCATAACACCGGGTATTCCTGAAGTTTATATTTTATATAAAGTAATTTAAATGATTTACAAAAAATCTTACACATGTGTTGACATTAGTTACATGGAAGCAGACATATTAAAGCTATCCAGGAAAATCGCATTAGCAAATTTTACAACAATAAAAAAAATATTTTGATGTATTCAAGCGAATTCTTAAAGGAGTACGAACTTTGATGGTTTCCAAAATACAAATAAATAGAGCGTTGCGTGACGATAAACAAAAGAAAATATTTGTACAGATATTTTTCGTATTATATTTATACTATTTAATACCGGTTAAAATTGATTTTCTATATCAAAACGTGAAATATTTAATACAATGAGAAAAACTGAACGTATTCGCTTGATGAAGTTAAGGCTTATCTTGAGTTGTAGGGCTTTGATGACTATGGTGAATAATTAAACATATATTTTCTCTTCTGTCACGCCCGCTCTCTGTGTGGAGCATATAGCGCATCCAGAATTCATTCTAGTATCACCCACTCGACAGTCGTTTTGCATCTTCCCAGTTTATGTCAGCGTCCTCGAAATTCGCTGAGTACGTCCTGCAAATAGTACCCGAGGGTCTTCCAGGACGCTAGGATACTACTGAACGGATGTGTGTATTACAGTTGATTTTTCATATGAATTATTTCAGATTTAGATATATCACTGATTTGGATATTAGTACATGTTTGAAAAAAATCTTCTTCAAACTAGGATTATGCGTAATATTGAAGTGTTTTATTGCGATGTATAAAACATTTTCTTTAAAAAAATATATTACTTAAATTTAACTTCAAGTAACCGTTGATTTATTAAAAAAATGGTAGCTTTCTGAACACACTACGCATAACCGTACACAAAATAAATCCGATTCTCATGATGATGGATCATTTCGACATAGCGGTAAATCATGTAGCTCCGTCCTTGTCGCACGGTATAGTAAACGATAGAGAAGGCGATACCTTTGGTCATCTGATACTTTGTGAAATTTTTGATACAACGCGATTATTTTTGTTTTATTTTGTTGAAATTGAGCGGCGGCCGCAAATTTCATAGAAGCGACTGACTGGATATAACAGAATTGCAACAAATTTTAGAAACACACAATAGTATTCGAACAAGCTTAGCGAAATCATTCTACCATCAATATCTTTAAAACTGTGATAAGACTTTCCATACCGAATCAAGCGGCACAGCCCCAAATTAACATTTTGTATCCCGCTTCAAATATCGGTGTATTAATTGTCCCGGAAATATACAGTAACCATTTTCATAGATGCCCCGAATCAGGTTTTCTTAATTTCCACCTGTTATCAAACTATCAGGCCGTTATTTACCAAAGACAAATCTCCACACTCAAGGGGGAGATCGCTTTCTTGCACATTTCCTCGTTTATTTTATATTCAATATATATTCCTAACTCTTTAATACAATCAACATCACCGAATGGAACTTTTACATGCAATATGCATTTTCATCGATTACCTTTTTTAAATTGGCAGCCTTACAATATGACCTATTAGACCATGCCAATTCCACAATGACCCGGAATAATTATTATTTATTTCCGAAGTATCGCTATTTCTTATTGATAAAGTTTTATGTACATTTTCTAAAATACCAAGAACGGCACAATGAAATACAATCTTCCGGCGTTTGCAATACAGCGTGTTTTTTTTAAATATTTCTCTATTAATAAGATATTATAGCAATCAAGGAGCGGACTTATCTAGTTTATAAAATATTTTTTCCCACATAAAATCTACCTAGTTATTTTCGTCGGTTGATAGAAAGGTTTGGTTTCCATTTAACCTCAGCTTAATAAATGAAATGAATACGTATAATTTATTATTATTATAATTATGGGATATCTATTGCCTTCCGCAACGCAGTATC
>JAGVSQ010001140.1:0-31194 GCA_022683975.1 Rhyacophila evoluta | reverse complement strand
TGCCCACATATAATGTAGCCTGAAGATGCCGAAAGGCGAAACCCGGGTCGCTAATTGTGTTCTCACATATGGAAGTTTACCAATTTTAAATAATTTAGATTATGAATTTGTTATTAAATTCTTCAATATATCCGCGCTGATTCTTGTAAGTAATTTTGTTCAGTTTTAAGTCGATCAACATTACTTAACAAAAAATTACAAATAAATTTATAATAATTCAATTAGTTATAGTTTATGTAATTAATACTATTTCCATATAAATCATGTCCACCAACACGATAAACCTATCGATTATAATTAAGTTCAGCAAAATCACTCAGAGTAGATACTGATAACCTTGTTTAGAAGTGGTCTGTTTCAGGTTTCTGTCACCAAAATCTATTACTTCATATAATAATAAATCAGTTAGCTACAATATACATTCCTACGCAATAGAATTCTTACTTATATGCATATATATATTTATTATAAATAATGAAGGCGTATTTTGTTCCTTTTTTGCTAATATAATTATGATTCATTCTAACGCGTGACCTACATATCTGATCGAAAGGAATCTAATATTACATTTTATTTAATAAAATTCTTTAAATTTATAGTGAACAAAAGTTAGTAAATCATTGTCTTCAACAAAAATCCAAAATATTTTCCGAAAATTATTTTCGTAATATGACACTCTCGGTCTATAGATCTTAATTTATATTTACCAGTAAAGAATACCTAAAAAGAAATCTAACCGCTTGTATTGATTTGAAATTATATTTTTGAAAAATACCATTAAACGAGTATTCTACAATAACGAGTCCAAAAAAACGAGGCATAAAATTTCAAAGAAAATTTTCCGTAATAAAGTCCGTTAACTTGAAACGTGCATATTTGTACTTGCCAACCGTAAATAGGAACAGGATAAGGCAGAATGATGTATACGTATACATCATATTTAATAGCTTTCCTATGGTAAAAATATTTTAACCATAAATAGAGCAAAGAGAATTTTGTTAAAATTATGTCATATTATTTATTGTTAATCGTTGATCCCAATAATATAAGATTTTCTTTAATTTAGTCTGAGAGTTTTAGTCTGCTATTTCTTTTAACCAAACGAATTTCAACAGTCGGTTAATATAATATTTATGTAGCTATACAATTTGGTAATGTTACAGAATATTGGTGTAGACTGGAAAATACAAGATTGGCTAGTAATGAAGTTTTTCATGTAGTCTTCATATGATTCCTTTAGAAAGTGGATATATAAAAACAAGAATAAATAATATCATAAATTTCACCGTATTAATTAATGGTGGTTAGATTCTTATATGACTATTACCATACGTGTATAAATATGTTTATATGATTGGCCTCAATGAATTTTAGCAGATACTAGACGAGACACCCGATTTCTGGGCAGCTTTTACAAAAGACGTGGGCGCACAGTACTGAAAAGAGTTTATATTAAATAATATTAAAGCTCTTGTTATATAAAAAAATATGAATATTTAGTTATACGAAGAAATTTTGTTTTATCGAAACAACAGGTATTGCATCGTATTTAGCCATATCAAGTAAGTAAGTGACTATCGATGTCAAAGCTTAAATTATATATATATTTATTTAATTTTATATATGTTTAACTTATACTTTATATGGATTTGCAGTCCAAGGCATTCTCTTTATGGACCCCATAATTAAGTCACAAAAAGTTCCTTCATTAATTATTCACTGTTTTCTGTAAATTACTTTTAACATCCTATGGATCACCTTCAAACCACTAAAACAATGAGTTTTCTCCTTTGAGCCATCTTTCGAGTCTATTAAATTTATGTTGTTTTTCTATCGCTTGGTAAATATATTTAGATATAAAACCTGTGTGATATCACCGATGGTATAGTCCTAGTCAATCCACGTTAGTGGTATTAAAAAGTATTTGCACGTTAAATTTAATGTAACATACAAAATCGTTGCATATTACTTTGAACTGATAAATATAATCTGATATTTTCGTTAAATAACTATACAACCGGAGTAATGAAAAATAAATATGTTGTTAATAAAATACAATTACTAATTTGGAAAATTCCAAATTATGAAAGATAGGGTATTTTTTGTAAAAAATAGTACTCTTACTTCAAAAGTCTTACGTATCTCGTCATATCCGCCTAGTGTAAAAGTTAGCAACCCACCCCCACTCTGCACCCCTGACCTTATACCCTCTCCCCCCTCAGAGCTCCCACCCTTCGTCTTTCCATCCCTTCCTGCCTGCAGCGACACCGTAAAGGGAAATCAATACATTACTTACAGCTGCTTTCGTTGCTAGAGCAAGAATATTTCGATATATTTAATGCGAACGTTTTGATATTATCGAATATAATCATAATATAATACAAAATCTCAAACGAAAATTATGACACGAAAGAAATTAAATGAAATTTCACAGAGTTAAAACGGATAAACTTTAAAGTTTTCTTTCATTTATATCCTTCTTGCAAATGCAAATATGTATTATCAAATCATATATACCATATGCAATCTGAAATTAGACCATACATCCACTTTAGAAATTTAGTATTTAAATTTCCGCCTTGTGAAAATGTGTATTGACAATTTTTTTCACAAGAATTTATATATCAGCTAATTGTACAATACATTTTCCATTTAGTACGTTATCTTTGGACTTCTAAGATAAAAACATCAAACAGTTGTAGAACTCTGATCTACAATCTCCGACACCGAAAAGTATACATACATATTTACAAGATTTTTATTTAAAATTATACTGCCTCTGTTCCGTGCATTCTATTTATATGTTTATCAAAAATATTTTAATACACATCAACACAATACCAATGTTGTATCAATTTTTCTCTATTGCCCGATTATAAATCAATTACATTCAAATTTCTTGATATTGTAAGGAGCTGATGTTTTCCACAAAGCTAATGAAACGTGTAATAGCTTAGAACTAACATTGTCAGCAGGGATAAGTATTGTTAGTCATTGTTTCTCTGTATCAGATGGTGCCAAGTAGAAAAATGTTACAATAGACACCATACCAAAGCTGATTGCAATCAATCATCTATAAATATTTAAGTAGAAACTCATTGTCTGGTTACATATCGGTAGGTAACAATCCCAAATAAGTAAGTAACTCTAGAAGGGGAAACTGTTTAGAAAGATATACTTTTATGGTTAATTTACATTTTACATATCTTTCTTAGATGTATTATATAAATATATCAAAATCTACAAAACAATCATTTAACTCTTTGAGTTTTTTGAATTGTTCTTTGCAGTTCTAAATGTTTAGGTAATATTATAAATATGACTGAATATATAAATATTTTTTTATTAATCCTACCATTAAGAACAATTAGAAAACTAACTAACTATAATACTATACTTTAATATAATAATAATGAATGCTTTCTGAATGATTAGATGAATTTTCAAAAGTCAAATATAATAAAATAACGTATGCCACGGGTTGCTTAATAAATATTATATTTATTTTTAGCAATTCCGCTCCAAAAGTAAAGCACATCAACGAAGCACCCACGGTTGAAACTCCGATTTTCCGACTCCGATGTCATTTTATTAATCTTTAATTTTTCTTTAATCATATACATAACACACAAAATTCACAACATACCATAAAATCACCTAAAGACGCCAGTCAACTCTATGCAGTAAAATATACATCAACGATTTATATTTTACTGCACACAGTAATAAAAAACATAAGAGATCAAAAAAACTTGCAAAACTCAATAACATCGGATAAAATTCCGTATTTTTTTCAAATGTTAAAGAATATCAGTTAATTTAATAATGACATAAAAATATATGATTTGATGTAATACAAGTGATTAAGAGAGATTTTTATTTTTCTGTAAAATTTGTGTTGCGACGTATACAAAGTAGAGCTTTTTCATAAGCGATGTGTATCTAAATAATTTGACAATCCAATAGTAATGCCATTTTTTTTCACACGCGCTACAATAATTATGTCTCGTATACTAATTATCACACGGAATATTTTACAATCATGAAATGACAGTAATTAACAACAGACGAGTGAGAATTTATTATTAGATTTCACTTACGTCTCATCAATAGTAAACATTCTACCCTTTGAGTAGATGATAATATGTTTACTGTTGGATTTCAAAGGAGATTTGCGCAAACCAAAACAGAAGTCATTTGTGTGTAATGTAATACTAATGAAATTGTAATTAGGTATAGAGAATAGTTACACACGGACGAATGTTAAGCAATTCGATGTGTATGTCTTTTAATGATTTAGATATAAACTGAAAGATCTCCATTGTAATTTATTGTATATATTGTATGTCTATCTATCATAGGAACTTTTTCTCAAACGGTGAACATTAGCGACGTGAAATTTTCACATGTTATTTTGGTCGCCATTTTTAAGCCAACTGTTAAACTTTCAATTTTTAAAATCACTACTGATGATCAAAAAGAGATTGAAAAAAAATAGCTAAGTATTAAAATGAACTTTTAATAACGGGTCGAATAAAATCAATTTGAATAAAGAATGAAATTTGAATCTATTATCTTAAAAGTCTGGTAATAAAGCTAGTGTCGTATCAAAAAACGGAGAGATAAATTAATTTTGGGCTATCAGATCTACAATAGTTGAAGTGTTGTTAAAAGTGTGGTATAATTTATCGTTAGCATTGACATTCTTCATCATATATTTAAAGCTCTTGTAAGAAACTATTCCATATACTTTTATTATATGGTAAAGTTTTTCATATGTGTAACTTTTTAATTGTCACAATCCGATCATATCATTTACCAGTCGACCTGCGCACATTTGGCTTGCTATCCATATTACACCATAATAATTGGGTATTACCTAAGATTTATATAAGATGTCTTTGAAAAATATGTAGATACAATCCTCTGGGAGAAGGCCATAAAATCTCAGGTTGCGTCAATATGCCAATTCCAATATTTAAGGATTGGTCCATCCGCAGTATTTATCTGTCAAATATATTCAACGCACGCTTCTAGAACACGGTGAACGTCCAGGACTCGTATTTATAAGTCAGCACTGGTTATATCAGCATTTTATAGTTAAACTTGTAAAGGATTGTAGTATGCTACCTTTAGAGTAGGTATACTTTTAAAAAGTCGCAGAAATAATATAATTATAATTCTCGAATAAATAATACATAATATTATTATGAGAATTCTACAGAAGATTTAGTATTTAGATTAGTATTTTGTTTCTACCGTGTCTACCCTGGATGTTAACAATATGGATCTATCCTGTATGAAAATGTTCGCTCCAAAATTCCGAAGTAAAAACACATTATTTTTCATGATAATTGATTTTCAGATAATTGCTCAACTTTATACGTACCCAATCTTGTCTTTTAAGATTAAAAAAAAAACAAACAAACCAGCAGATGTGAGAATCGAACCCGCATTCCCCAGATACGAGGCATGTACGCTTACCTCAACGCTATGGGGGAGACGCTATATTAATAATGAATGGTTCTAATGTGCAGTTTGTTAGGTTATTGTCTTATTCCAGAAATAGTTGAATTAAAATGAAAATACCCCTTTAAGCTGGGTATATCGGAATATTTTTTTACACGGAGGTTTTTTTAAAAAAATGGTGTAATTCTTTTTAAATTTTCGTATTTAATGAAATCAAGCAAAAATAAAAATAGGCATTTGGCACCGTGTTAATATGTAACCGTGTAAAAATAGAAGTGCTGTGTATTTGAATCTACAATATGAGATCAAAAGTCAATACGGGATTGTTCGTAATAAAATCATTAGAATGAGTCATTCGTATTGTATAATTTCACAAATTATTTACTTCAGCATTATTATTTATACAGCTTATAATTAACAGTTAATTATAACTCAAATATTTATATTCATAGTATTCGAATAAATATTTAAAATTCCGCTAACGAATTTATATGATTTTCCACGAAATGATTTTGATAACACTAGAATTTTTGGTTTTAGCGCCGTTTTACTTATATTCCTAAAATATTTAAGTTCAAGTCCATTTTATAGTCCGTGTTGAAACAAAATGATATTTCATATCATGCATAATGTTAAGTTTGATCGTTGTCGATAGCGATTCTTCTTAACTCTGAAGAGAGAGAAGAACACCACGAAAACTATTGCTTAGAATCAAGTATCCAGTACTGTGATTGTTAGTTGGATTTTGTTAATTAATATGTCCGGAGCATTCCCAGGATACGATTAATGCAAACAAAATAAAAATAACTATGTTTTTATTAAAACATGAAATATAATATATTCGATGAGTCGTAAAATCAATTTTAAGATTTTTACGGTTATTATATAACGCTTAAACGTTGCAAATAGCGGTCAATTATAATTGATGGTATTACATTACTATGACGTACTAAATTTCCCTGAAAAGGATTTTAATTACTTTTTATATTGCAACACCGGCTCAATGAACATAAATACTTGTAGTTAAAAACGCGAGCATTACTCACGGCCGGGCGATAATAATTTAGAAAAAGCGGAAAATTTTCCCAATTTAATTCGAACACTCAGATTAAAACAAAGAAGACCCCAGGAAACAAAAGTGGTAAAAAGCAAATAAAAAGAAAAGCGAAGGCAAAATAAAAGTTACCCTTTTGGTGATTAAGTCGAGAAGAAGTAATGAAATTGGAGAGAACCTAGAAGAAAGATGGTTTTTCTCTCTCAATTCTAAGGGCAAATGAATACAAAGGTGAACCGGTATAAAATACTGGTAAACAAATTGACATTTACAAAATAAAAAAATAAAACGTACGAAGTTTTTATCAAACAAATTGATAAAATTAAATAATGTTTCAAATAACTACTGAATAGTATACTCAAACTTTCGAGTAAAATTCGGTGACATGGATGTAGATGATCTTCGCATTAGGGAGATCCATATGTTCTACTTTTTAAGTGGATATCTTTACACTGAGTAGATTTACATGATCCACCAGCAAATATGGTGTAAAATATTTAGCATCAAAAGTGACTAAGGTGAAAGTATTTTAGATTACTATTTACGTACATCTAAAACTGTTCGAGCATACAAATATTTATAATAATCAGAAGAATATTTTTTTCAAAGAATCTTCCTGAATTATTAAAATGTTAATGTAAGTATATTTTGCGGGATAATGTACCTATTCCCTATGGGCAAAGATATTTATATATTAAAGAAGTCATAAAATTATTTATCTTACTATACACTGCCTTCATCATATTTCACTAGAATTCATAGAATACATCTTCAAGATATTTTAACGGCTTGACAATGAAAACACATTTCCTATGGAAGCCTCAACGGGGACCATATATCATACATTATAAAGTACCAGGTTAGCAGGATCAAGGAAGGATTAATAACGTAGTATGACACCTGTCGACTGGCTACTGTCGCACTATTTTCATTTTATAACCCTCATACTGAAATCTATTGTCATGTTGACTTGAAAACACGCAGAAGCAAATAGAACTTTTATATCGTCTCATATTTATATTAGAACAATATCATTACTTGTAAGTACATTTTATATGATCATTTATTTAAAATAATGAAACGATGTTTATAGTATTTTTTATATATATTTTAAAATTTGATGCTTATACTTTAAACATGCAATTGCAGCATATTTGAATGATTACGAATAAATTAACTACTGTAGATTATAAGCATTAATCAAATAATGTAACAATAGCCTATTGTAACAGTCACCATGGCAATGAAAGTAAACACAAGTATATGTAGTAATTTTATCTACTCTGTTATAAAGAAACGTTGAACACTTTTCAGAATTTTCAATTAATTGCTGTAAAACATTTCCATTAACGATACTTATCCTCTTGTTTACGTGTATAGCAGAGATTTTATCATTTCTGCCCAATCCGTCGTATACTTGTATGGGAGAATAGAGAAGCTCCATGGTCTTACGCTATTGAGATCTTCCGATTATTGAATTTCCCAATTTTAAGCTGGAAATTGTGGCCTTAGCTTTTAAGTTTTGCTTGCATAGACTTGGAATCTCCTACATGTTAACAATCATTTAATATTTTTCGGAATCTCAAATATATATGAGTCCACTAGTACAGTATTTAATAAAGAAGATGTTCTTTAGTTGGCTTGGTAGTACTAGTTGCAACAATAATAAAAACTTGTAAAATAATGTCGTACAAGCCGAACTGGTTTCTTCATTCTGGAAGGTATTCAGTGGAATTTACAGGATGCACGAATGACCTGAAAGAGTTCGAAAATACTGGTGCGGGGCAAGGATTTTTGGAGGCGGTATATGGTATCCACATGACGCCCTTAGAGGGTGGATATGGAAGAAGAAGAAAAATACAATGACGTGTATATTTTTTGTGAGTTACAGAAGGACAATAGATCTTATTGGCGTACGAATTCTATCATCTATATCTTTTAGATTCTATTTCTGCCATACTAAATGTGTTAATTCAAAACGTATTTAATGTTAGTTAGTCCACAGTATACTCTGACTTCAGAACTTTCAAGGAATGGTGAATTTCGAATAAAGAAAGATATACGATTAGATTATTTCTTTTACTATAACTACTTGCAATTTGTTTGCTTTACAGTTCCAAAAGAGCATTATGGACTTCTACAATAATAGTAAGTATTATAATTGAATTTCTAAAGACTATTTCAAAGTACTTATAATATAAGAAAAATCATTTTTTCAAATCTATGATATTACTTTTTCCAATATAAATGGTTCGCAATATTTTGACTTATGTTATTTGTGTATGGATTTATTACATTGAACCATTCAAAATTTCCATGCCAGATCTCTAGAGATCGTCTATGGTTATAAAGTTTAATTAAAATAGAGAATAAAAATAATATTTTTAAAATAACTATCTACACGTAACTGAATAATATAAACATTTTGCTTAGTTTATGAAGTCATTAAAATGATCGTCACATACTAACATGTCTCGGTACAGTTATACATTTTTTCCATCTAAACTAATTTCATTTCTTAAATAAGACGAATTTCCAACACAGAGCCCATTTATTTAATGTCAAACGAAACGATAATATTTATCTAGGCATAAATCCCGAGGCTTATAAATCCGACATGATTTTTATACCTAAAATGTGAAAAGGGAGGTCTTATTCTTGCGAATAAAAACATAATTTGATTCAAAGAAGCAGCGGTTATCTCAAATCACGTAAAATCCCTGGGGCGCAATAATTTCAGTAATAGTTATTGACATTTTGCTCTTTCAGAATGAAGTTAAATGTTCTATTTTTATCTAAAATATTCGGGTTTTCAGGAGTTAAATTTGTAAGAACATTTGAAAATTATAATAAAGAAAGACTGGATTGTGGAAAGTTTTATTGTTATAATAACCTTATTATATTTTAAACATAATCCGATAATTATTGATAGCTTTCATTAAAATTTGACTATTTTATTAGATCACAAACTCAACACTTAAATTTGCAAAGCAGAATGATGGTATTTTTACCAACATTAACCAATTAATTAAATTGGAATTTCCTTTACAGGGAGGACTCCAGAAAGATGAATGGCAACACAATTTTATGGATAGTGATTATTAAATTATAATTCTGCAAATTAATGTTGGTAGATATTTTTGTATTAAAAATATTAACATTCAACAGTCACTTTCATTTTTTTCCTGGACTGGACTTCAAGATTGGACGTTATGGATCTCCACAGTGTAGAGACTATGTTTTCACAAATGCATGTTTAGGCTTTTCAACTCAATTTTCCGTTTAAAAATCCAGCACTTGTGTGTAGTAAGCTGTTTCCATGCAAGATTTGAATAGTCATTCACATAGATATAAGTGTCACTGCCAAAATTATATTAAATACAATTAATTAATATGTAGGATTAAAATTATATGATCACCATTGGAGCTATGTTAAATAAAGTCATTAAAAAAAATGCTTAGTAAATTATAAAAAAATATTGGTCATTATATTATGTAATTGAAGTATACAGAATCCGTGGGATAGTGGAAATGAAAACTCCGGAATTCTGGTTATGACAATGGCTTAGTGGTTGCATGTGGTATTGCAACACGCAGATTCTCTTTCGTGGAGTATTGAGTATCGGGGAGATCTTAATCTATCAGTAAATAAATTATGATTTATGATGACGGTGCATAGGACTTGTAAAAAAGACGTAGATTACTTTTTACCATGTAAAAAACTTCGTATTGAATTATGCTCGGCCATTTTAATGTCAAAGACACTATCGAAATATATGAAACTGTTCATGATTTGTCAACTATCAAAAAATCGATATTGATTGTAAATTACCATACAATTATTTAGTTGCAATGTTATCCGCATATTAAATAAAATAAAATATTGTAAAAATGTCACCATCTGTTTGTTAATCTCAAACACGATCATCCGGCGTTTGCATTAATTTATTTCTAACTCTTTATATCCCTATCAATAATTGATAATGAAGTAAAAATATAGATATAAATATCTGGAAATTATTATACTCAAGTTAAACATGAACAATTATATGTACTACTCAATGTATTATATCGAAATATAAAATTATGTGAAAATAATATTGCATAAAACATAGTTGTATTATTGGTAACGCAATTAGCCAACATCACATTATAAATAATAACGAACAGCTTTAATATTTCAAAGTAATTAATATGTAAGATTATCACTTCGTATAATGAATAGGCATTCGTTGAGTAACGCGAAGTATTATTAAAGTCCCACAAAGCCTTGTAATAACAAATGATGTGAACGTGATTTTTTCTCATTATTTACGAGCATCAAATGCGTGACCTATTATTATAACGTGACGATAACTTTTGAATTCTCCTCTCTTTGTTGTCATAGCAACAAAAGTAAAGCTTTCGCTTTTGTTCAAATATTCAAAAGGATATTCCAAAGTTGGAAGTGTATCTGGTGACGTCACACTGTTCGATTCTCAGCCGGTGCCCCAGGATAGGCGTTTCTTTGCTCAAAATAGACTTACGTAAGGTTTTCATCTTGGACGAAATCATTTTAAAAATTACTTTTACTATATATTAAATAATTATAGCCTGTCAATCTTGGGTATCTATTATTATTATCGGATGTTAAATTAGTCGTATGAAAATAATTACCGTTCATTTCGTAAAACTATTTGCAATATCAGATTCTCATTTCAATATGTTTTGTGATACTAATCTGACCACTGTACAATTTTATGATTCAGTAATTACTACTTACTTTGTATTGCGTTGGCAAATAAAATTAATCACTCTTATATTTTTGAATAATACATTAATTCATTTTTATACAATATTATTTATTAATAAGCTTGAATAGAATAAAAATTACTTTAGTGGTATACAAACTAATCATTCAGCAGTACAATACAAAAGTATGAAATTCATAAAGAGCCGGTGTAGTCTGTTTTAAATACTTTGAACTTTCACATTGATTGTTATTTATAATCAAGGCTTGGCATTTGGGTATCTTTCAAAATATTTTTGCTATTGTACATCTAGGGCTATAAATACTTTTATTAACTTTCTGGCACACATGGTGTAAAGAAGCTGGAAGATATTTCATTATAAATATAATATTTAATTATATCTTAAATTGAAATGAAAACTTTTAATTTCTATCAAGGATTCCCGGTTGAAAGTGTCAGTCACATCCACATATTTTTTAAATAGTGTTTTTCTGTTTTTTAATAATCTTTAGATATTTAATGTCTCCCTGGTAGCCTAGTTGGTAGCGGGTACATCCAGCAATCCAGGTAATACTGGTTTGATTTTCCATTTGTTGGATTTTTAAAATCCATAAACGCAGCATTGGATGCCCATTGGGTTGAGTAATTGTTTGACAAACAATTCTCGTAAAAAGTACTCTGTCATCACCTCCCTTATCTTACAAAGTCATAATTTTTTCAATTTATAATTCTTATATGATATTCGTCGTTTTAGAATTGGTTTGTCGAATAAAGCAACCGTCAAATGTTCAGAAGATGCAAAACAAATCTCATTTAAATATATATATGTAAATACATGAAGAAATCTGAGCTATTATTTTAAAGCTTTATGCAATCCTTTTTTTATATCAGTTGGAACAATGAAAAAATGTTTATTCTTGATAAATAATATTTTTAAAATCATATTTCTGTTTTTCTGAATTGTCTATTGGGATATAACAACTTACGGTAATTGTTGTTTATGGCACATTCTCCTGTTTATTATAATCGTGTTATGCTAATGTTCGGATATAACATAATATTGTATACATACATAACAGTATGGAACAATGTCTTAACACCCTATTCTGTTGCAAAACGTCGACGCAACAACTCAATAACGACACGAAGTGGAGATTTTGAATAATTTTGTCACGAGTTAAAAGGTGCTTTATGCATTATATGCTACAGGCAAAAAAAAACTAAAGTTACTACTTATATTCTGTAAGAATCCTTTGTTTCAAAATCATATAAACCACAATGCATTATTATAATGTATTGAATTTGGAATCGAGGACGAGTTACACTTAGAATATAAATTAACATCCACCAAAATAACATTATTGTTTCTATATCTTCTATCTAAGTGGAGAATATGGAGACCACGTACCGCCTCCAAGAATCCTTGTCTCTGTCAGGATTCTTGCATCCTCCCAGGGTATGCATCCCGTAACTCCGCACAAATAAGTTCTATAGATAGTATTTAGCGGCCTTCCAGGAAGCCGACATCCGGTCGGATTGTAGAATATGCAGGTCAGATTCAAACTCTCTCGAGGCATCCGCAATATGTGGCCGGGCCAGGTTCAGCGTCGCAGCTTCACTTTGTCAGTGATAAATGATTGTATGGTCCATTCTCTTATCTTCTCGTTTCGAATGAAGTGATATCACCACATCCCGAGAATCTGCCACAGTCACCTGTTCTCACAGCTTACAATACGGTTGTTTTAGGTCTTTATTGGATGCCACATTTCGCAAGTGTAGAATAGCACTGACGGATGCATTGAACAGGCAGATAAAATTTAGAATAGTATGTGAAATATTCAAGCTGATATATATAAAAACGAATACATTGTTCTAGTAAACATTGCTTGATAAGGCGGAATTGTGAATTTTAGATCTCAAATAAGAATACATAGTTATAGAAGTTTTATTAATTTGAAAATATATCACTCCAAAGCTTGGCACTTATGATTTTAATGGTTCTTATTTGTAAGGCCGCAGGGACGATGGATGGTGCGGTGACAAAACGACGGAAACAGAGATGAAAAATAGCTATCTATAGGTGAGTGAGCAAGTTCAGCAGTGCGTCAGTCACAAAAAATCGCTGTCTCAAATATTTATAGGTCTTTTACATCTTGTGTGTGGTCCTCCGTCATCCGTGGTTTATCGCCGTCGCTCTGTCGCCGCGACATCTATCTTGCCCGCGGCCTAGTGCTGATAATTTAATAGATACATCAATTACACTTATTACTTTTAGACGTGGTGATACGAGTATGAATCTTTTTGGTATATATTGAACGAATGTGAGATTTATTAGTATGTGTTTTGACCAAAGTATGTATCATCAAAATGTCACTAACATTAATGTAACGAAATAAAACAAGTGTTCTTAATGATGATGAATAGATTCGACGTACGGTTTTTCGAATTCAACACGGATATTTATAATTTTAAAATCGATAAACCTAAATTTTAAAACGAAATATTTTCATTTACCTTTATACAATATATTGTATTTTAGTAGTAATGTATTATATTAGAATACAAAGAGAAAATAATAAGACTTAATAGTTGTCACGGTTAATGAAATAAAACCTAGCTTTAGGACTCTCACCCATGACCAATTTATCAAAAATAGGAATACTCTAACCTTTACTTTATGGTGGGTGGGATAGAATATTTTGACAACTATAGATAGGGGTTTCCAAAACTATGTTCCGCGGAACACTAGTGTTCAGCGAAGCCTGACTAGGTGTTCCGCGACAATTTGGAAAGCTTTTACACACTGTAACAAATTTAAAGATCTTCTTACTAGTAAGAATTACCCAGCGTAAAAAAATAAGCTAAGTGTTCCGTTATAATTTCCGGGTTTGCGAAGTGTTCCATTGCAGAAAAAGTCTGGGAAACCCTGCTATAGATTATCAAATAATTACAATATCGATACGGAGCTTAATGTGTACATTTTTAAAATGTCATACAACATTATATCCACGTCAAAATTACACACTCATAAAATGTCGATTTAGCGATGAAATTTATTGAATATAAAAATAGAAAATAAATATTATTTCAACTTAAAATATTCTCCTTAAAATTTAGTTCCTAAATTCGATTTTATTATAAAAGAATCGTAAATTATTTCCGAATGAAGTAAGTATTTAAATTGTGCTTAAACAAAAATTAAAATCAAATACAGAGAATTTTTAAAAATAAATTTATTTATTTTCTTGGCTGTTATGGTAAATTTTTAAAGGTTCTAGTGTTATTATTAGGCTTTAAGTGTTTTTGATGTAAAATAACTTAAATGAATTTATGCTAATCCACATATTTCTACCCCAAGAGTAATACACAGATCGATCGATTATAATCGGACATTTATGGTTATTAATCACGCGGGGTATTTTCCTTGGGGGCCTACTGCACCCCATCTATATGACCCCGCGGTGGGCCATTATGTTCCACGTCGATAATCCAAATTGTTTCACCTACCGTTTGATTATTTTTTATTTTACCTGTGATCAATAATTACAGGTAAACACTGCCGCGGAAGCCGTCCGCTGCCGTTCTATATCACCCGCTACTGATGCAGAGACTGTCAATCGGGAATGCAATGAAGCTTTCAAAGCGCTTTGGCAAAGCTAAATATAGCTTCAAAAGAAACTTTCAGTTGGTTCAAATAAGCTGCAGCAGTCGCATTATTGGCACAAACATAAAACAAATATTTCCTTATTTACATTAAAAAGGATATATTGTATTTATGATTATCGAACTTGTGAGTAATCCAATCGTGGTTATTTAAAAATAAGTACAAAAAACATTCCCAATATAAAAACGTCTATCGAGACCAATAGTAAACGTCACAGATACTCTACAAAAATTAGCCCAAGGAGAGTATAATCATTATTGCTCAGCAAAGACTTCAGCATTTAACTTTTTAAATGAATTGGATAATGCTAGACATACGTGATAAGGGCACAGCCATTTTGATTGATACATTAGATAAAAAGGTAAACTATCATTTCCGATTAAAAATAATTTGAATATAATTTCATTTTTTCAATAAACCTATATTATTAATTTGGGAAAAAATAAGCTAGGGATGCAAACAGGAGACGAAATATTATAGAATTTGCTAACTATACACTAAGCCAAGCTAATCGTTACGTATCTGCTATTGTATAATACTTGTCATGTCTTCAATTTGAACGAACTAAATATTAAAAATGTGTAAGTGTAATTAGAGAAAAAACTAGTTTTTAATATGAAGATGAAATATAATATCCAATCGTGTATCCGTCTGAAGATACTGTTGCATAGATCATATTATACATAGTTTTGAGTATAGAACCATATAATGAAAATTCTTTATTATGTATTACATTTAGTGGTAGCTTAAGGTTGTTTTTTTGAAACTAATTATTGTGTGATATATTTACGTAAATATTTTGACAGTTAAAAATATTTTTTTGGCAATAAATACAAGTCGTAAAAAAGCCCTGATACTGACTGGCTGCACTACAAATAATCGGGCGGCCACTAGAAAAAAGCACCAAATATGAAATCGTGAGTAAACTATTAAATCACGAATCTGGAAACAAAATTATACAACGCTCACTCTTAATCGTATAGGATTTTAAATGCTCAGAAGCTATCTCACTGGATTTCACTGATCGGGCAAGTAAAAGTGATTTAGTGAGAAAACATGTTTTTTTCCAACACTAATCAACCATAATTACTAAAAAAAGTCTACACAAGGATTAAAAGTGTTTGTACGCTATTTACGTATTTTTTTATTGCTCAGTTCGTTACGTAGTTATTTCTACGGGCGTTGAGTAATAGTTGCGATTGATTGGAGATTTATGACTTCTTATAGACGTTTTGTTGTGTGTTTATGAGGTCTACGGTAGTGTGCAATTAATTTGTATAAAAACTGCAGTGGCTAAAATACCATATTTATTATGACTTAATAGCATGCATGGAAGTGAATTGACTTTTTTATTGACTATAAAAAATATGTTAATTGCTTTTAGTACAGCAATTTTTAAACAATGGCATGGCAATGTTTATATCGAACGCAAGCGTACTTGTCTTATATTGAATTTTAATAACAACTTAAAACTAATCGGTAGGAGGTACTATACCTAGATCTGGTGCATTTGAAAATTGATAATTATTTTTAAATATATACAATGTGTTGTCATTCAAAAATATACTGCAAAATGAAAATGAAAGCATTTGCAATACAAGGTAAAATTGCTTAGTGTGTTGTATTTTTGTCTCCCCGGTAGCGTAGTTGATAGGTTGCGCGCTTATCAATCCAGCAAATGCGAAAATCTAAAAATGTCTGGAATGGTTGCCATTTGGGTTGAGCAATTGTCTGAGATATAATTCTTGTAAAAAATAATTTGTCAAGATGCCTTCACATTGCGGAGATAATTATACTCCACTTTGGAGTAGATATCTTCACACTGTGTAGATCCATATGAACATAGGGAACAGGGTATAAAAAATGTATTTTTAATTAGTTTACATTATCATGTGGCCTAATGGCAAGCGTGCCTTTCGGTATCGGATTGTGGAAATATACATAGTCCATTTCTGAAGTAGACATTTTGCAGAACTTGCAGACGTACAGGGAAAATATGCGGTAAATGAGTAAATATACCATTAATTAATGATATTTAGAATTGAATATGTTATTTATTTTATTGTATACAATTTCGGAATAAGCATTATTTACTTTTGATAACTTTCGAATGCTTTTTTATCTGAAAAAGTTTCTGAATTTAATAAGACAAGGATCTGAAAGCTTATTTTTATTTTTACGACGGTTAGTTGTTACTCTCGTACTTAATTTATTGTGTACATATTTTGAACGTAAATCAAATTTCAAAATATGTGAATGTATTTATATACAACTAAAGGATTTAAACCAACATTATCATTTAGAGCGAACCATAAGGTGGGGCACTTTTTAACTGGACGACTGGCAATGTACTATTTTATCACTCGTCAGTACTTCCAGGAAGTATACATTTAACTTATTGACATGTAGATTCAATATGATATATCGATATTCTGACCAGCTGTGTATCATACTATTGATACATATCAGTAACGAAACAAGCATAAGTATATAAAAATAAAATTAGCAGAATTAATAAGCTTTTATTTTTATGGGAAATAAATAAAAGCGATCCGTCACGACACGTGCTTCTATTGCATCTCTGGAGTAAACAATATCATATCCGTCGAATTGTTGAACATAAAATATCATATTAAAAAATTTGATCTTAATCAATAACATAACAGTCACCACGTATTTATTATAATCAATTATTCATTGATCATAATACAGTTATATAAATCAGATACTCACTTAACTAGTATTTCGAAGGATATTCAAATACTAGAACCATTCATTATCAGTTTGACTGATCAAAAAATCCTTTCAGATTTACAATCTTATAATAGTAACCTTGCACAGTGTTTAAATAATATAAACAATCACATTACTAAGTTAAAATTAAATATGTATTTAGATGTTATAAATAACGTTGTTTTTATTTTAATAAACCTTAAAAAAATTATGATGTAAGACATGACATTTATAATAATTATTTTATATTATTTTACAGTATCTTATATAATATAATAGTATGTTACAATACGTAATGATTTATTTATGCTTTTACAATTACTTCTAATACACGAAATACTTATTTCAAATTACCAAATTTCCGTTTCCAGCCTAGTAATAGCATGTAAGTGCTTTTCAATAAACACTTACTTGTGAGTAGATTTTTTTCAGTCTTAAGTCTCATTATCCACAGTGATTGATTGACTAGAGAGCGAAAAAATACAACATGGTTTTAATTGTTTTAAAATTTGTTGTTCACTAGTTCACTGTAACCATTCGAATAGATTTAACCCGTATGATCCCGCGTGTTATGTAAGTAATTTAATGAATGAATTTTCGTGATTGAAACTCAATGATGTAAAGACATACCAGCTAAGAAGAGGATTGATTTGTTTTTGGTTCTGCGCTTAACTTTCTCTTAATATTATTTATTATTTTTTTTTAGCAAGAAAATACCTTATATATTAAAAATGAGAATAATGTATGCATAATATTGTAATGTCTTCCAGGTAGTCGAGAGGTTAGGATGCTTGTTTCAGATCCGGGGACTGCGGGCTCGATTTTTATATCTGCAAACTTTTAATGTAGGTCTGGATATTCATTCGACTGAAATATTAACTGACAACCAATTGTCATGGAAAATAATCTTCCAAGTGCGTAGATATACCACTCTAATTCTTCTAATCGGAAATCTTCTCACTATGTAGATCTATATGCCTCATTTTAAGAACGGATTTAGTAAGAAAAAACCTATAACTTTGCTAATCAAGATATCACGATTCACGTTAAATCTGTTTTTTAACACGATCGTAAAAACGTCTTGTATTATAATTGACTGCATATTAATATATTTCGACAGATATTTAAAATATTATTAAAAAAATATATCAAAATAAATTATTTCGATATAAACAAAGAATTATTAATATTTCGGTCTGCCAATGTATTTATTGCCTTTGGGCATTCACTGTTCTCAACATCCGCATAGCTGAAATAAATGTCAGCGTCGTATTTATGAATAAATTTTACCGGACTTTGAAAAAAACGTAATTGACATCGGGAAATAATTTAAGTTTGAATAGAAATTTAAGCAGACATTCTGTATAATAATATTATATAAACGTATCTCCACACCTGTATAGATCTGCTAATGTGTGTAGGTATCGAGTTAAGTGTTCTTACTTAAAAAGAAAAACTTAAGTTGTAGATGAAATTCCTTAAAAGACAGTTTTTCTTCAATCATAACGTTGTGATTAAACAAAAATCGGTCATTATATTTAAGTTAATATAAATATTTCCCACCAGAGGATAAACAATTGGCGTTGTGGGCACATTCCCATCGCTGCTGGATTAAAATAACCAAAAAATGCTGGACTGGGCAAATAGATAACAAATAATTCTCGTGATTAAAATGTTAATATATGTCTTCAAATTGCAAATATCTATTTATGAAGTGGACATGTGCGCATCGTATAGATCAACATGCTTCAATTTCGCAGGTAACATGGAGATAAAAAAATCTCCACCTCATTTGTATTCTATTTATATTTGGATTTACAGTGAAGAGCGTTAATGAATATGTTATATTATAACACAATATCCACACCTGGTTTTACTTTCTATCGCCCACATCAATTAAATCCCTACATATGTATAATACGGAGTACCGAATGTGAATCCTAGAAGCAACTCCCTAACATTTTACTTGGCGTGCACTAGAAAAAATACAATTTATATTGTGATTAAATGTCAAGAATCGGTGAAAAAATATATTCGTACTTTTGAAGCTAGACAATTGTTATTCGTAAAAAGAGAAATTACAATAACCAAACAATCTGGTATTGTCAAATTTAATTGAAAAGCATTTCTCTCTTTACATTATATAAACGTGATTATAAACGACTATATTTGTGCATATAAATCTCAGTGGACGTGACCGGCAACCGGTAATTTATCAGATAAGCATGGATTATAATTATTTCAACTAAGTAATAACATATTTTTATGTAAACACTTATTGTAATATATAAATTTTTACAAGAGGAGAAATTTTCTGCCAATTAGGAAAAATAATTGTAGATTTCTAAATATATTTTTTCGTTGCTAACTGAGTGGATCATCAACGCAGATATAAAAGATGTTTAATATGTTAATAATATTATGCAAATATATTCATAAATACATATTATTGTGATAGTGAGGGTGATTCATTATTTATTCACGCGTACAGTATAACGCTACTTGGCCCGTTGCCTCCCTATGGGGAGTAATTAAAAACATATTTCCATTATGCAAATGAGTTGACCCATGGTTAGTTTCTTAGGCAGACGCAACGAGTTATAATAGTTTGTCTTTTCATGGTATTTATCCAATTTAGTGTTGAAATAAATTTATTACTTAGTGGCCAAATTGACCATATTAAAATTATTAGTCACACAAGTGTAAAATTGCAGAATAAAAAAACATTAATTCTAATTTTTAATAAACGTTTAGATGACAAGTTAACAGTTTATGATTATTTATGCGATTCTTATATCATACTAATTTCATTCTTTATGATAATAACAATTACAGGTAATCCTCGAGTAATGATTGCTTCGACATACGACCACTCGCACTTACGATGACACAATTTTCAGTAAGTATAAAAATTATATTGCATTATATTGATATTTTCAATTCTTTATTTTTAGCAAATATGTATTTTTGTTTAATATGTCTAGTACATACCGATGCAAACTTAGTTTCACAATCATTTCGACTTGCGAACAAAATAGCGGAACACTACTTCATAGTATATCGTAAATTATATTTGTAGTTTCCAAATAATCTGTATATATTATCATTCTTATATATTCAATTGTTATTCTATACAAAAGAGAAAAAAAAACATTTACGTTTTGACGTCACGCGAAAAATAAAGTTTATTATGAAAAACTAAATAAGCAATTATAATTACATAAAAAAAAAATTATATGATAAAACAATATGTTTGATATATTTTTTTACCATGTTCGCTCCAAATATGGAACATACGGATCCAAGTAGCGTAAAGATATCCTCTCTGAAAGTGGAGTACATAGATCTCCACAATGTGAAGATTTATTGTCCGACAGTAATATCTCGACACGGTGAGCATAGAGTTCTGCATTTTTAGATTTTTAAATTTAGCCGATGTGGGGTTCAAACCTATTATTCCTCGAATGCGAGGTGCGCACGCCAACCTTTCGGCTACCAGGGAGACAGTATAAATATTACGATAAACAAATTCATATTTAATACATATTTTTATGTGCTATTTTTTGAAAAAAAAATCTTCTAAATATAAAAATATTAGCAAAAACTTAAATAATTATGTTAAATTTGTATATAACCCTATTTGTATATGAAATCATTAATCTGTTTGATTGAGTTTCCTTGACATTTAGAGCATTTGTTTGTAAAATAATTATCTATTTACAAGTATTATTACTGTATTTTGCTGTGATTGCCTTTTTGAACTACGAGTAAAAGATAAATATTAAGCTCTAGGCAGTGCCATTCAAATATTATATTTCAACAAACGGTTCGTAGCCAAATTAAGTTCAAAAAGTTTTAAAACTTCTCAAACGCAAGATTTTTTTTTAAAACTTTTTTCCAGCTAATTGCTCAAACCACCCAGTGCTGGATTTTAATTTTTTTTTAATCCAGCATCTGTTGGAATCGTACCCGCATTATCTGGCCTTAAAACGGGGACGTTAACCTTTCGGCCACCGGGAAGACCATTAAAAATCTGTCAAGACATGTCTTCACATTTCAGAAATCCACATAATTCATTTCTGTAGTGGAAATTTGCGTACCGTGTAGATACATATGCTATACTTTCGGAGCGGACATGATAAACAAACTGCGATAAAAATTTTCTTTGTATTTAGAAATTTTATTGATTTAAGTTTTTAAATATGAAAATGCTATATATATTTTAAATATTATTTTATTGTTTTTAAAATTTACAAATTGTAGATGCAAAACTGGATGCCCAATGGATTGATCAGGTGGTTCATACCTGGTTCTAGAAAAAGCAATTCGTCAAGATACGTCAGTTAAAATACGATATTTACTATGAAAGATGACCACTGGAAACAGTACTACTAAGTATAAGCCACTTATTCAGTTACCAAATGTATTTATAATCAGTTCCTATATCTTACAACATAATATCAATGCCCGCAACAGTAATATGCTCGAATGTGTATTTTACAACCAGTTCGTTCAAGCTGGTGAGAAATAACTAAAATACACCACTATTTAAAAGTCTTTAGAGATTATTACAGCTTACTATTTTACTATCAATTATTCAAAATTGTATTTGATCTGCAGACGTATTAAATGTACGTTATGAAATGTGATTTTGAAGTAATTTATATAATTACATTGAGGCTATACATTGACATTCTATAATATTCAACATGTATCAAAAATTGAATGACCTAAATCACTGACCAACATCAAAGAGTTATTGCGTTTCCAATATACGCGTAATGTTTAGTAAAATGACGTTTAAATTACATATCAAGTGTATATTAAAAATATGATCACGGTATACTTGCAGAAGTAATCTCGATAAAAAATGTCCATGACTGACAGCCAAACTTATGTATAGCTTTTGTTGGCAGTAATAGAAAAAAATATACAAAAAAATTACATCCAAATTCGCACGTCAGGTAAGTAATTGACACTACTTTTTATGCTGTGATTTATTCATGTGATAATACGTCAGAAATTTTGTATGTATAAATGCAATGTATTTACTTTAATAAATGGAATGCAAACATTTTTTTTGTATAGGTATGTGAATATATACGTTTTATCTTGAAAGCCCTGTAATGTCGTTCTATCAAAAAACGCAAATAAATCGAGATGAATTGAACCGTATAAAAATTTTCTAGGTTCAATAATTCTTAATCACTATATCTATCAATAATCAATTTCAAATATCATTTTCAAGAGCATAGCCCAAGTTTGTACAACATTCTTACGACAGGAATAACTATTAAAAAACCCAACTAACTCGTAGAATTATGTAAAATGAAAATAATTAATCGGATATTAAAAAACTAGATTTTAGATTCATACATTTATGAGCATTGTTAGGTTTCTTAATTGTAGAAATTATATCAAAATGTAATACAAGAAGAGGACATGTTCAAACTATTTTCACATAGTATGGACTTTATTATAATTAAATATTTCTCTGCCATTTGTGAAAAGAAAGCATATATTATAAATATTATGTTCATAAAATGATTTTAAACGACTTTGTTTTAATAGAATATAATGAATGTATGTAGTATCGATTACTTGTACCACACATAATAATTGATGTTGATTTAAAGAGTAGGTATTTATTTAACATTCTGAGTGAATTTAATAAATACTATTGTACCAACTAAAAGTCTTTTATTAACCAAGTAAATAATGAAAATAATTAAATACAGCTGATCAAAATGAATTAGTGATTAAATGTAATTCATATTCATAATTAAAGTAACCAAATTGAATGGCGTGTCGTAGGAAAGTTGTAGCTAAACTGTTATTGGATTTTTAAAAAAGCTCGAAATATTTTTCTACCCGTCGGAGATTAACAAAGGCTTTGTTTGGATGATTTGAATATAGGGTCCAAGGGGAAAACATAAAGAATCCGTCGAAAGTTTTATATGTCAAATAAAAATAAACTAAAATACCTTGTTTAATTAGGTGCTTTTTAAAATGTGCTTTGTTTTACTACATGTATATACTTATTTGACAGAAAATGATAAATGCTATAAAAACAATGCAAAACAATATTGTTAATGTTTTTATCTTGTAGAGCTTAAGATCATAGTATATTAAGTAAATTTACGAAAGAATATCTCGTTTTAAAAATAATTCAACATTATTTCGATTGCATCTGGACCCAAGAAATGTATAAAGTTTTGTGCAAATAATACAATGTGTCATTAAATTGCAATATATTTGTAAGTAGCTTACTTATAAATCCAAATTTATTCATATCTAGATATTTTTGTGTAGTTGACACAAAAAGATAAAGCAACGTGTAATAATACGCAAACAACTCTCACATTATGTTCCACAATTACCCTTTCCATACTTACTCACATGAATCAACGTATCGCCTAAAGCCAGATTTGTACTTTTATGTACGTAATAAAATATAGGTAAAAATAGGAAATAAACATTAAATCAACCAGAATATGAATCACGTCGTATGTCTTGTTTAAAATGAGCGGTTTATTTATTGTTATTTTTTAATAACCCACGCAACATGTAGGCGAAGTAGAGTAAATAAAAATTACAAAAATATATCATATATAATATTTTTTTATAAAATTATTCTAGTATTACGTTATATAATTTGATTGCCAAACGTTGCCGGTGACTTTTGATAGATGCTTTATCTCCTTATAAAGATTCGTCACGCCCACAGGCGCAGTTCCATACAAAACTCACAATTATTCATAATTCAGTTCAAGATTATTACGCGTTGTTCTCGTTTCTAGTATTTAAACGTGTAATTTTGTATAATAAACTTAACCGAAATGGACACGTCTAGACGAGTCCGTTTTATTCAAATGCACTTTTTAGATGAGTGGTTTCCTTAATTATTAATGTTATATTTTGACTACTGTTTATAATGTGAATCACACAAATAAAAATGGTGCATATTATTATCTTTTTTTAAATTAAAAATATCATTTTATCATAACCTACGCTGAACAAAAAAAAAACAACAAATTTACATAAATATAGCTTTGGGATATGATAGACAATATCATTTCGCATAAATTCAACCAGGCGCCAATATTATTTAAAAAGTTTATTTCTTACGAATTATATTCGTTTAGTTTAAATGACACGAAGGTCGAATAATACATAACTGCTAATATTTTCAAATCGCTCAATAAAAAAAAATCGTTTAAACACACTCGGATTGTGAACAAAATAATTTATTCATATTTTTATAATAAACTTAAATAATATAACATATATTAATATGATATATTACACCACAATAAATCAAATATATTGACATATTTGTTAATTAATTTGATAAAGACGTAACAAATTATAATGTTGGGAAATATTTAATTAAATATCATAATTAAAATTGAAATTTATCATTGCAGTTCTATCATAAACTTAGCAATTTTTTTACTCTTCGCTCTGATCACGTATAACGGTGTATTCACAAATACCTTTTCAATGCTGAGTGTTATTGGATGACAAGTATTGACAATATTTGAATTCGGTAATATGTCGTCGCCAAATTGCAGGAGCACGTATCTTGATTTTTTCGTTTAGTTACTTTGTAAAGTACGAGTATAGTTGTATTTTTTTCAATATCTTATAGTATTGGTGCATTTTTGCATTAACATATACGAGTACGTTGATAAAACACACAAAATAACTGTTAATGTAAAAGTGTGCCAATAATACAAGAGATTGCAAAAAATACAACTATTATATATTTTACAAAGTGAATTAAGCTGAAAAATCTAGATACGTGTTTCTGCAGTATTGGCGACGATATATAATTCTAAATATGAAACATTATTGTCTTAAATATTATTATATAGAATATTTTTTACAGAAATGCAGGCGTAGCCTATAATATAAACTGAAATTTTATCGACTTATTGTATAATGTACATTTATTTATTTCAGTTTAGTTTATAGATAAATTATTTGTTGAGAAATATAATCTACTTTTAAATTTATTAAATAAAAAAAATACAAATATTAGTTATTGTTATTGATACGTTAATAATAATTTGGTTCATTGACTATCTAGATGACGCTGTAAATTATTGTGTCCTTATTGTTCATATTCAATGACAATTTGGTTTTTTTTATAATATGAAACCATAGTAATTATGATAAATTATATAAACTGAGTATGCTGAATTTTTTCTAGAAGTCAAATTTTAAAAATTTCCCATGTAAATAAAACTATAAAGAAATAGTAGTTTTGTATTTATAAGATTTCAAAGAGAGTAATATTGTGACGAAATTTTTGTGTATTCACAATGGATATTATGCAATTAAGTGTCCTTTTTCCTTTCCGCAGTTGACATATAATGCAGATTTTTTTTTACTGCTTAAGAAATTTTCATTTTTATGTATTTATTTCTAAGTAAAAAATAGTAGTCTAACGTCTTCCATTATTCCGTTATAATAAACCTTGCAATAACTGCTTAGTCGATTAGCTTATGAATGATATACTTTTATGCTATATGTATTGTATTCAGGATTTGTGATATATTCAACTCAGAGGTTGTATAATATATTAAAGAATGCTTAGTAGGGATTTTCATTTTACTGTACGTAGCATCAATGATGCGCTAGAGGGCAAGCGAAGTTAGGACTACGTCAAAGGATAATCAATCATGCAAAAACCTTTTCCATGTCAAAGGTTGCTGCAGAATTTCGGTTCCACTCTCCTCGCTCCATGACGCCAGGAAACCAGCCGCGTGACGTCAGCAAACGCGTCGTCTTTTGTCGGAAATGAGAAACGCTGTATCGATTTATACACTGAATAGAGACAAAGTACAATCACTTTATTAATTGAGTTAGCTATCGTTAATTATCGTCTACATAACATAAGCGAGTGTTATAATAAATCGTTCTGAATCGGAGATGGCTGGTTTGAGTCCATCAAAGGTAAAGAGTTTTAAAGAGGCATATTTTTACGTATATATTGATGTGTATATTAGTGTTTGTTAGTTGTGAAATTTAATTTAAATGTATAATACAATATTGCTTCACATAATTCAAAATATTGTATATGCGGTTGTATACGCTATATTTATATTTTGGGCTGGAAATACCGACATTTATTAAATGGAAGATGTAACGATGATATATTTAACAAACTGATTAATTAAAATATTAATATTTTAAAAATTTAATGTAAAACATGTTTATAGTTGAACTAGAGTAGTATGTCCATTACGTAATTAATTATATTTAATATGTAGCTTTTGCCAAGATAAATGAAAAGATTTTCCTCTTGAATTAATGTTTCCTAAATTCTTAAAAGAATATTGAGAAATTAAAATGAATCGAAATTTATTAAATGATAGTAAAAATGTAAAATAATATTTATCTTTAGTGGGGTGGGGCTACAATTTTTCCAGTGGCGCAGTCCTTCAATGCCTACATGTATAATATTTAGCCTTTGAATTAATAATTAAGAGAGAATGTAGATATATATACATATATATATAATAAATATTTTAGTTGTCACTAGTTTAGTTAGTAAATATAAGCTTTTTACAGTAATTAGATATTTTTTATTAACACATCCGGTTCAAAAATGAAGCATATGTGATATTGTCCAGTCCAGAAATAGAGTATATAGATACATGACATAATTTTTTTCGCGCGAATCAACTTTCAACCAATTTCTAAGCCCTGTATAATTTCAAATTTAAAAATCCAGCAGCTGTAGAGGTCGAATCCAAATTTTCGGCTGCGAATCGTGTACGCTAACCTCTCGGCTAACAAAAAGGTGTACATATTATATTTTTATATAGTAGTTAGGGAGGTATTATAACCTAATTGCTTGAAAAAATGTTCATGTTACCATAAAAAACAATACTAGAAGCAAAATGTCTGAGAATCTTGCATCGATCATAATATCACACATTGTGTGTGCCCATCTATCCATTTGCGGAGACAAATTGTTTTCACGTGGCAGGCAAGAAATATGGCCCTTTTTGGTTTGGGTTTTATATTACTATTTTTTCTTCTTGTAACACAAAGAGAGGGTTTTCCCCTTGCACGCTTCAGGAATATTTATCATTCTCCAATCTAATTTTTACAATTTGTCGACGCGACACGGACGGGAGATGCAATTTTGAGGTTATTGTTATCCAATTGATAATGGGTTTGTTTGAAAAGACAGTCATCTTCAAAATATAACAGCTTTATCTTGAAGACATCTGGATAATTGATTATTCTTTTGTTAGAATCGATTTAAAATTATACACGCATTGTTAAAACTTTTTCGTTGTATTTTACTTTAGCCCCCTGCTGGATAATTTTTGAGATCAGAGGTTTACAAACGAAGATAGATTCCCATTAAAATAATCATACATATTTTTTTTTTACATTAAACCCATCACGATATAAAAGGTATTTCAAGAAAATGTACGAAATGGTAATATTGACATTTTAACCACAGTCGCCATAGTAGAGCACATTTATCATAACAATATAAATACTTATCATAAAAAATTGTTCCTATCAAAGCTGATTATTAGTCAATCGTTTCATCCACTTGGGCATCCAGTGTTATACATGTAAACTTTTAAAAGCCTTAGTAACATATTGGCTGGTTTGCAGATTAATCTATCGATATGATTTAACTATAATAAATTAAAGAACCATACCATTGATTTTTGTATAATTAAATTGTAATATATACAGCTTAATAAAACTATCATAAAAAGTTCAATATGGTTAAGTTATATATTTTAGGGGGTACATAAACATGTACAAAGTTTTTATCATTGTGTTAATGTTTAAATATATGTTATATAATTGGGAAGAATCTGTGTAATAGTATTATGTATTACAAACTTTCTTAAGTTGTTTGTTCCAAAGAGAATTAACAGTAAATACAATATTATACATATTTGTATGGGACTTAAATAAAAATGACTCATTTTAATGTAAAAAAAAATAATACAAAAATACTATTTCTAATTTAAGATTGAGAAAAATACAACATTACTTAGTCTATGCCAGCCGGCTTACTCTGACAGGCGTATTTACTGTAAAAGAAAAAAATGTACTTAGTGTCTAGGTGGTACTTTCAGACGCTAATGTCAAACGTCTCGTTAAAATAAGTAAGTATACAGGGAATATCCTCAGTACGTTTCGTGACCTACAATACCTTCGATTGATAAAAAACCACTCCACCAAACTGTTCTTGTAAAGAATTCTTATCATGTGGTGGATTCTAAAAAGGATACTGCGCACAAACAATCCTGAGGAAGAAGGCGCGTTGTAAATTTGGATCATTATTTGTAAGTGAGTTAAGAAAAAACAGATAAAACTCAATATACTAGAAATAAAAATATTGTTAATTTTGGCTTTAGACTTCTATAAGCGTATAAAGGTTATTTCACTTTATTCCATGACACTTCCGTGTATAAATAAAATAAAAAAGTTAAATTTAAAACATTTTCATTTAATTTTCACTATGTTTTCTGTTGTGCCTATATCAAGGAGGCTGGGGTGGATAAAAGCAAAATGAGCGAAGTTTAATTTCGTTGTTAAATTGAATCATTTGTAATTTTTTTACGTCCCAGGGAGGCGGGCGACTCCAAAACCAACTTTCGGATTCGTTTGTCGTATTTTGAAAGCAATCTCATTTAAATTATATCATCCCCTCTAATGAGTACACGTTGCCATAATTTGGCACACGGAAATACTACACGGGGCAATGTTTGCGGGATTTATTTAACATTGCAGGGCACTGAAATGAAATTAAAATAAATAACAAGGTTTGTGATAGCAAAAAGCTTTGTGTTTGGATATGTCCTGATTGAGTAGCAAAAGTAATATTTCACTAATAAGTACCATCCTTAAATCTCCGAATATTTTTTTGATATAACTTAATTATTCATTTTATATACAATTATTTTCAAATGATAAAAATGAATCTTGCATGAAAAACGCATTAACTCTCACTTTACTCTGCCAAAAATGTATGTTTTCAATTAAAAATATACAAATTCTGCTAGATCAATTAAAGTAATAATCTATAAAAAAATCATTTTACCACGTATTAAAAGACTATTCATACAAAATAATAGAGGAACAATATCTTTCATACACTAAGCTATTGTATCCAGCTGCAATAAATACTATCTCTCTTTCCCTATGAAACGTAATGGTATCATTCAAATGAGTGATCAACGCTGGCCAATACACATAAACGATATGCGCACGGCGGTCCTCGATTTCATAAATATTTTTGTTCATAATGTTTTTATAATATCACTGAAATCATACGCTTTTTGTCTTGCAATCAGTATATTTGAAGAAATAAAAAATATATACACGTATCGGTCACTCACTATCCATCATCGGGTAAGATGTGTTAATATGTAGATTTATACAGTATCTGTTTCTATATTTTTTGGCTTAGACCAAATTGTGAATTATTATTCTTACGAGTAATAGCTAGGTATATATTTTGTAAAAGTGATAGTGTTCTTTCGATGAGGCAGACAATATTTGAACGCGAAGAAAAACGGAGTACTGGCAGTTTGAAGTTTTGATGACTGGATGGAAAGAGGGGCTTGTATTTTTTGTTGCCATTTCTTCTTCTGCTTTTTCTCATTTGCCTGAATGTAACAAGTTTTAAAACAGAGATAATTGAAAGAATTTTCTCACGAAAACCAAATCTTAATATATTCTGTATCGCTATGATCGTTTTTCGTAATTATTTACCTTAGTTTGCTATTTAATAGGTTTTTTTTCACGATTAAATATTACTTAAGAGTGTGAAAACGTAATTATGAATCCACTGGTATGTGAAACTTTCAAATAAAAAGGTATTATAATAATAGTTTGGAATACAAAAATTCTTGCTCGAGAAACTAATAGTTGATAATTATGATTATTAGAGATATAGTCTTAATAAATTAACCATTAAATCAATACTCTAGTGATAATTTTGAATTAATTTGGCGTGAGAACTAATAATTCAATTCAAAAAACCAAAAAGTCGACTATTCATCACAAACTGAAAAGCTTTTTTATAATCTCTTTTCATAATGCTAACGGCGATTGTATTTTCAGCAAGGACACAATGCCAGAATTTCAGTGGAAGTTTAATGTCACAGTTCATTATCATTTGGCATAATAGTCAGCTCGAACGAAAGCTTTTAATTTCATCATATACGAGCAATAGTGCTAATAATATTATTGTGGAATAAAATTATGTATAACTTTGTATTACACTGGTATTGAATTAAATTATTTTGATCAAAATTAATTATTCAATTATTAAAGTACTTATTAGAGATGGTAGTATACATTTGAAAATGCGGTTTTATGGCATCTGTCTGTGGTTTTTTTTTCTCAATGATCGGTCAAATTCATCATCAAAATAGTATGCTAGAAGAAAAATGGACTCAGATAAACCAAAAATAGTCTTCAATAATGAATGATAAAAAATCTGTAATATGTTGCAATGGTAATTAGAGAATATTAATAAAAAATAAATA